>PGFW01054700.1:31785-41967 GCA_003123925.1 Haematobia irritans | reverse complement strand
ATTATTGTTATTACCCTCAAAATTTAATGCGTGTTTTAATTTTGCTTGAAGTAAATCGAAATATTTGGCATGGAATTTCGGTATGCATGAATACAGAAAAAATAACAACAACAGCAATAGCCCAACAATGCATAGAGAACAACACATAATGCAGATCTTCAAAATGTGAGAAACATTGGCTAAAGAGAGAATAAAAGTATGCATTAGAGAATATTTACCGATACAAACAAAAAACAACAAGGTGCCAATAAATAGAAAAATAAATTTTAAGGAAAAATTATTGTAATATTTATTTATGTTGTGCAGTATGCATCATCTTATTATTAAAACGTATTTGGTTCTCTCTTTGCAAATGTAATCTTGACAACACAATTTGATTATAAGTGTACCTATTATGGAAAAGTAATTGAAAGTAGCCTATAGCCAGCAATACATCCTGGGCAAAAACACATAGATGAAAATTTTTTAAAATGCAAAGTTGCCTGTGTGGCAAACTTTAGCCACTTAGTGGTAGGTAAAATTACATATTTGTTTTGGACATAAGATTCTTGGAAAAAATTTTGCGAACTTCGCATGAGATGTCCCAGTGACGAAAATGCGGCGATGATGTGGAAAACATATCTGCAGTGCAGGAGGGAATTTGGAAAGAATCGTAAAAAAGGGAGGAAAAGCCCAATAGATTATCGGACCTTCTTTGGCGAACATACTAGTGGATTAGCACGAATAGTTGGCGCTTTTAAAATACTTTATGTTAGGTTTAGGTTATTTTGTGGCAGACCGATGATGCAGGCCTCACTTTAGACTATTCAGTCCATTTGTGATACCACAGTGGTGAAACTCTCTCTCTTATCGGAGCTGAGTGCTGCCCGATTCCATAGTTAAGCTCAATGAGCAAGGGACCTCCTTTTTTATAGGCCGAGTCGAAGCGTTCCACATTCGCAGTGAAACCACTTCTAGAAAGCTTTGAAACCCTCAGAAATGTCAACCAGCATTACTGAGGTGGGATAACCACCGCTGAAAAAACTTTTTGGTGTGCGGTCGTAGGCAGGAATCGGAACCCACGACCTTGTGTATGCAAAGGCGGGCATTGCCTAAACCATTGCCACCACGGTCGGCTAAAATACTTTGGTTTTTATACCGCCAGTTAAATTTTGACATGTTCAAAACAACAAAAAAAAACAAGTAAGGAAAAGTCTAACAAAGTCGGGCGGCGCGACTATATCTATACCCCCTCACCATTTTGTACGATCTTAAATTTTCGATTACCATATTCACATCCGTCAAATGTGTTGGGGCTATATATAAAGGTTTGTCCGCAAATAACATACATTTAATATCAGCTCGATCTGGACAGAATTTGCATAGACTTCTACATAAATCTTATAGACCCAAAATTTAAGATGGCTAATGCACTAGGGTGGAACACAATTTTTAGGTTAAAAAAAAATAAGGGAAACATTTAAATCTGAGCAATTTTAAAAACTTCGCAAAAGTTTATTATGATTTATCGCTCGATATATTATGCATTAAGAAGTAAGGAAAAATAGAGTATTTTTTAAGCAACTTTTCGGACTAAAACAGTGGCGATTTACATGGAAAATGTTGGATTTTGACGCATTTTTGTCGAAATTCATGAAAAACATATATATGGAGCTAATATCTAAATCTTGAACCGGATTTCAACGCAAATTTTGGCCACGCATAGCAACAATGCTTATCAACCCCTTGTGCCAAAATTTCAACTAAATCGGAGTTAAAAATTGACCTCTATGGTCATATGAGTGTAAATCGGGCGAAAGCTATAACTATGGGAGCTATTATTTAAATCTGAACCGATTTCAACCAAATTTGGTACGCATAGCTACAATTGCTAATGTCTACTCCTGTGCAAAAAAAATTTCACTAATCGAGCCAAAACAGTTGACCTTCTGTGTCATGATGAGTGTAAATCGGCGAAAGCTATATATGGAGCTATATCTAAATCTGAACCGATTTCAAACCAAATTTGTGGCACGCATAGCCTACAATGCTTATTCTATCTCGCCTGTAGGGCAAATTTCAACTAAATCGTGAGCAAAAAATTGCGCCTCGTTTTGGTCATATGAGTGTTAATCGGGGCGAGAAGCTATACTATGGGAGCTGAATGCTTAAATCTGAACCGATGTCAACTCAAAATTTGCACACATAGCTACAATGCTAATTCTACTTCCCTGCTGGCAAAATTTCAACAAAAATCGGAGTTTAAATTGGCCTCCTGTGGTATAGCAGTGTAAATCGGCGCGAAAAGCCTATATATGGAGCTATATTTAAATCTGAACCGATTTCAACAAATTTGGCACGCATAGCTACAATGCTAATGTCTACTCCCAGTGCAAATTCAACTAAATGGAGTTAAAATATGGCCTCTGTCGTTCATATGAGTGTAAATCGGGCAAAGCTATATTGGGAGATAATATCTACATCCTGAAACGCGATTTCAAAGCCAAATTTGGCCACGTATAGCTACAAATAATAATTCTACTCCCTGTGGCATTTTAACTAATCGGAGCAAAAAATTTGGCCTCATGTCGGCTCATATTGAATGTAAATCGGAACGAAAAGCTATATATGGGAGCATAATCTTAAATGCTGAAACCGATTTCAGCCAAATTTGGGCAACGCATAGCTACAATGCGCAAATTATATCTCCCTGTGCAAAATTTCAACTAAATCGGAGCAAAAAATTGGCTCTGTGGCCAGTTTGAGTGTAAAACGGGCGAAAGCTATATATGGGAGCTATATCTAAATCAAGAACGCGGATTTCAACCCAAATTTGGCAGCGCATAGCTAAATATAAATTCTACTGCCCTGTGGCAAAATTTTCAAACTAAATCGGAGGCAAAAACTTGGCCTCTGTGGCAGCCAAAATGAGTGTAAATCGGCGAAAGCTATATATGAGAGCTATAATTAAATCTGAACCGAAACCAAAATCAAATAGGGATCGTTTTTGAGCCGAAACAGAACCCTATACCAAATTTTTAAGGAAACAATCGGCACTAAAACTGCGCAAGCTGTTACTTTGCACACAAAAATACCATCAACAGACCAGACGGACAGACAGAGAAGACAGACGGACATCGCTAAATCGACTCAGAATTAATTCTAAGACGATCGGTATACTAAACGATGAGTCTCAAACATTTTGCCTTGCTTTTGGCGTTAATACAAATGCACAAACTTATTATACCCCTGTACCACAGTAGTGGTGAACGTATAAAAACATATTCCCGTTAATGCACGCGTGATACACACGGGGGGAACCGTGAATGATTTAAAACGAAATCATCGTGATATGGCGTGGGAACGGGATAAACGCAAATGTTGTCCTTGAGCGTGAGTAAAAATCAAATTGTATTCGTGAATTGTCAGTGATAAATGTTTAATTCTATCCGAAATCACGCTCCTGATAAAATTCACTTTCACGATCCAACTTCACGGCTCAAGATAAATTTTCATGTTTACGCATAAACATTCCACACTCACGGTAAAAACAGAGACACAAAAAGTCACAATCAGAAACAAATTCAACCGTTTCACGGATTAAATTCAAGGCTCACCAATTTATAATGCCTTTACTTATTTAATCACGCTTAAGGATATCAATAGAGTGAGGTCACGAGAAATTTCGTGAATTACGAGAATTTTATTGAGCACGAAAATGTCGTGTTCCGAAAATATTTTTGAATCACGAGAATTTGTCGTGAGTACGAAAATTGTGGTGAATCATGAAAGCGTGAGGCATAAACGTCGTTTCATGGAGTGTGAGCCGTGATGCGAGTATGACTTTTTATTTCGTGAATTGGCAGTGAGCGTGAATCCTACCCACATGGCGTGCGTGAGAACAAACACTTCTTTCGTGAATGTGTTTTTGAGGCATGAGTGAAATTCCACCTCAACGGCGCCCACCTAAGTATTTATTTACTTGTAAAATAACAAAAAAAACGTACAAAAAATCCAATAAAACGTAATACGACTATCATTACAGAAACAAACTATTTCGTAGTCACAATGCAAAGTTGCCCAACAGGCAACATTCTCTACCGCCCAAACCAATCGGCGTGGGAAATTTTGGCTTAGACGCTTCTTAAATAGACTTCAACTGAATTTAAAGTAAACAAAAAACGAAACCTATAAAAACAATAAATAACACGCAAACTTAGTGTTTTGCCTATCGTCTACGCGAAAAATTAAAATACAATTTTAATCAAAATTTCCCATAAAACAGGATAAATTTTTCAGTTAGATTGTAATAATAAAATCAAAATTGTCCTTAGGCGCAACGTTTCATTAATTCGCAAATCAAACGCCGATTTCTCATAGCTTAATAATCTAAGAACAATCGTATTACTCATCATTGCTTTAACTCACTCTCCTCTCCTTAATCTCAATGCTCTCCCATGACTCTCCAATTAATTTACTGAAAGCTAGCATAACACAAGCCATAAACAACCAACCAACAACGAATACGAACTAATTAGGAGTTTGCACGTGATACGAAATTTCGTGACTCACGCGTGAGTGTGCGTGAGCCTTTGAATTAACCAAACAATGTCGCTTGCGTGAGTCACGACATTTGTTTGGCTTTGGAAAAACACGCTCACGAAATAATCCAGTGTACGAACATAAAATACGAGTTCAATTCATATATAATTTTAGTGACATCCTAAGTGTTAAAAGTTTTATAACGCTCTCGATTTTAATCATACTCATATTTTCAGTCAGGTTCTATAGGTAAATTACTCATAAAATTATTTCGTGAGTCACGACATTTTTCGTGAGACACGATATTTTGTCGTGAGTCACGACATTTAAATGATTTTCGTGCGTGAGTACAAATTTTCTTTAGCATTGTGAGCATGCGTGAGCGTGAATCCTACCAAAAAATATCGTGCGTGGGTGTGCGTGAATAAGATTTCTCCGTCGTGAGTGTGCGTGAGTTAAATATTACTCACGTGCACACCTCTACTAACTAACACAACAACGACAACAACAAAAAGAAATACATGCGTTGGCCTATAGTCTACACCTTATGCTCACACAAACAAAATCGAATACAATTTTCATCAAAATTTCCCATAAAACTTACTTTTTTACTTTACTTTTTTCAGTGTAAATAAATAAAAATTGGCCTCTAGGCCACTTTAAATTAATAATTCCAAAATCTAAACAATTTTCTCACAAGCTTAATGTGCTAAGAATAAATACAATAGTATTACTCTCATAGCTTTAGCTCACTCTCTTACTCTCAGCATGCTCACCAGTGTGACTCTCCAATTTACTTATCTATGCCAGTAGAACAAACGCCACAAACGACCAACCAAATTAAAGGCTATTCTAACTAACACAATAACTACAAAATTAAATAAAAATAGACTCAAACATGTATTCGCCATACTCTCTATTAATGTAGTAACTATTCACATTAACAGAGAGTTAAGCCTTAAGCTCTACAACAACAAAAATCGAATACAATTTGATTAAAATTTCCCATATTTGATTAAAATTACTTTTTTATCAGTGTAAATAAATCACAATCCTCCAGGCTACTACTAATTAAATTAAATTTCCTAATTCAAAAGAATTTTGCTTAAAAATCAAGCGAAAGAGTTAAAGCCGATAATTCATTTCCTCTTCTATGGGGGGCCACGTGTTATAGATGGGCGTGATTATGGGCGTGAAAAGCTTCTAGCTTGTATTTAGAAGAGAAAACATTGAATATTTCTTAATGAATACTTAAGCATTTCTAATGAGCTAAAATCATTAAATTGTTATTTAAAAATATTGTTGTAATCAGCAACAAAATACAAAAAGCTATTACAGCCAACATCATCCACACCTACCAGCGAAATCAAAAGGGACAGGCATTAGCATAATTCTTCAATTTACTTACTCCTGTCAGCATAACAAAAGCCATAAACAACCAACCAAGCAACGGCTATTTTAACTAACACAGCAATAAATAACACGCAAACATGTGTTTGCCTATCGTCTATGCAAAAAATTAAATACAATTATGATCAAAATTTCCCATAAAATTGTATACATTTTTTCAGTGTAAATAAATAGGTCCTTAGGCCACGTTTCATTAATTCCAAATTCTAATTCGTTTTCTCTAATAAATAAAACGTCATGTCATTGATTATTCATGACCTCCTAAACACATTGAATGAAATCATTAATTTAGATAATAATTTCACGATCGCTTAATTCGCAATATTTATTGATGTGTGAGGCGTGATTTTGTTCTCTTTTCACTTGTAAATGTATTTGTTGTTGCTTTATTGATTGTATTTACTTGTTCTCTCGGCGAGTTATAGTTAAAGCATAGTTAAATATCTTGTATAATGTCCAGATGGTGATAATACCCAACAATAACGGAGAACACTAACAATCTGCAGCAACATCAACAACAACAGCATCAATAAAGAGTTGAAAACCAATTTAAATGACATCTACGAACAATTAATGATGGTGGGGTGGTTGTAGTTATAGTTAGAGTGGCTTCATCGTGTTATCATCGACGTCACTCACCAAAAAATTGTTGATGTAGCTCTTTGAACCATTGATCACAGCACACACACTCGCCCACATATACAGCCATCCTATTAAAAACTTCGGCGATTACCATTCCAATTTTTAGCATCACGGGCAAAAAAAAAGCAAAACAGATCCATATACCAATCACTGAAAGAGCACAGTAAGAACTAGCTACATGTGTTCACACAGAATACAATGTTACCATTGGTATAGTTGGATGCCATCGGGCGAGAAAGTTATACCAGGCGTAGGGAAGGTCAAAAAGAACTTAGTGAGCGTTTGGTGGATCGAAAGAAAATAAATTAAAATTAATTAAATATACGTTATAGATTGAGTTGGGTTTAGAGTTGTTTCAAAGAGAGTAATATTAATCGAGGACGGTCAAAATCGATCGAGACGATTCATGGTATATACGTGAGAACGGCAGGAAGGGGATACAACGGGCCATCGAGCCAACAAGAAATATACAAATATGGAAGAAAAGGTTTACCAACAACTAACAAAAAATGCTAAGGCAAACAACAATTTTTGCAAAACATTTTCATTTTTTTTTAGATATTATAACAATTTTTGTTGGACATGAAGATTAAGGAATTGGTATTACCGGACAAAAACACACAGTACCGACATATTGTTTCTTTTGCTAGCTAATGCGAAGTTTTCATTAGTCTGGCCGGGCGTCGGATGAGTTTCAATTGTATGGGTCTTATATGTTTATTGCTTTTTATAGAATATTTAGACAAAATTTTTTCCATCGAGAAAATTTTTGTGAAAATGGTATTTCTATAAAAATTTTTCAAAATTTATTCTATAGAAAAATTATGTCAAATTTATTTCTATTAGAAAATTTCAAAATATTCTATAAATGCAAATTTATTTCTATTAAAAATTTTCAAAATACGATAAGAAATTTGCGAAAACATTGCAAAATTTGTCAAAATTTTTTTCTATCAAAATTTTGTCAAGATTTTATTTTCTGTTAGAAAATGTTTGTCAAAATTTTATTACTATTAAAAAATTTTCTCGAAATGATTATTTCTATTGATAAAATTTTTGTCGAAATTTAATATTTCTTATTTGAAAATTTGTCGAATTATATTTTCAATGAAAATTTTGTCTCAAAATTTTATTTACTATAGAAAATTTTCTCGAAATTTTTATATCCGTATTGAAAATTTTGTCGAAATTATATTTCTATAGTTAACATGTCAAAATTTTTAGTTCTATAGGAAAATGTTTCAAATTTTTTATTTTCCAAAATCTGTTTTAAAATTTTATTCTTTATACTTTTATTTCAAATTTCTTGTTGCCATGGCAAAATTTGTCAAAAATTTTATTTCTATAGAAAAATTTCTGTTCAATTTATTTTCCAACATCTGGCTTAAATTTATCTTCTATATGTTTTTTTCCCAATTTTTGTATGCCATGGCAAAATTTGTTCAAAAATTTTATTTTATAGAAATTTTCGTCAAAATTTTTATCCAAAATCTGTTAAAATTTTATTTCTATACTTTTTTTTTCCAAATTTTGTTGCCATGGCAAAATTTTTTTCAAAATTTTCTTTCTAATAGAAAAAATTTTTAACATTTTATTTCTTTTAGAAAATTGTCAAAATTACCTTCTATTAGAAATTTTGTTCCAATTTTTTATCTATCGATAAACTTTTTATTTCTGTAGAAAATTCTAAAAATTTATTTTCTATATTTTCTCAATTTTTTTCTATAGAATTTTTTTTCAAAATTTATTTCTTATTAGAAAAATTTTGTGAAAAGTTTTATTTCTATTTGAAAATTTTGTCAAAAATTTTTATTTTCTATAGAAATTTTCAAAATTTTATTTCTATAGAATTGTGTTAAAATTTTATTTCTACAGAAAATTGTGTCAACATTTTTATTCTATTAGAAAATTGTATCAAAATTTTTTATTTTCTATAGAAAATCTTGATCAAAATTTTTTATTTTTCTATAGAAAATTTTATGTCCAAATTTATATTTCTATTTATTACTATACGAATTTTCTTCGAAATTTTTATTTCCTTCTATTAAAAATTTTGTTGAAATTTATTTCTTATAGAAAATGTCAAAATTTTTATTCTATAGAAATGTGTCAAATTTTTTTTCTATCGATAAATTTTATTTCTATAGAAAATATTTCTAAATTTTTTGTCTATAGAATTTTTTTTCAAAAATTTTATTTCATATAAAAAATTTTGTCAAAATTTTATTTCTATAGAAAATTTTGTCAACATTTTTTTCTATAGAATAATTTTGTCAAAATTTTATTTCTATAAAAAATTTGTTGTTAAAATTTTTATTTCTATAGAAAAATTGTGTCAAAATTTTATTTTCTATACGAAAAATTTTTGTCAAAATTTTAACTTCTATAGGAAAATTTTGTCAATTTTTATCTAATCGAAAATTTTTTTCTGGTTAGAAAAATTTCTAAAAAATTTATTTCTATATTCTCAATTTTTTTCTAATAGAATTTTTTTTTTTCAAAATTTATTTCTACTTTAGAAAATTTTGATGAAAAGATTTATTTCATTGAAAATTTTGTTCAAAATTTTTTCTGATAAGAAAATTTTGTCAAAATTTTATTTCCATATAGAAATTTGTGTATAAAATTATTATCATATTTCTACAGAAAATTGGTGTCAACACTTTTATCTTCTATTTTAGAAAACTTGCTTATTCAAAATTTTAATTTCTATTAGAAAATTCTTGTCAAATTTTATTCTTATAGAAAATTTTGTCAAAATTTTATTTCTATTTTATTACTATAGAATTTTTCTCGAAATTTTATTTTTCTATTAAAAAGATTTTTGTTGGAATTTTATTTCTATAGAACAAATGTCAAAATTTTATTCTATAGGGAAATGTTGCTTCAAATTTCTTTTTTCTATCGAAAATTTTTAATTTCATAATAGAAAAAATATTCTCAAAATTTTATTATCTATAGAAAATGATTCTAAATTTTTTTGTCTATAGAATTTTTTTTTCAAATTTTATTTCTATAAAAAATTTTGTTCAAAAATTTTATTTCTATAGAAAATTTGGCAACATTTTTATTTCTACTAGAAAATTTTTGTTCAACAATTTTTATTTCTATAAAAAATTCTGTGTTAAAATTTCTATTTCTATGTAAGTTTTTGGGTAGATTTTGCAAAATTGCAAACTTCACACAAAGTTTTCTATAGAAATTAAAAAATTTTGACATAATTGTTGACAAAATTTTCTATTAAAATAAGATTATTGGACACATTTTTCTATACTAAAATTTTTTTTAATAAATATATATTTATTTTCTATAGAAAATTTTGCCAAATTTTTTTTAATAGAAAATTTTTGCTTAAAAATCTTATTTCTATAGGAAAATTGTTACATTTCTGTCCATTTTTTGGAAGAATTCTACTATTTTGGGTTAGAATCTTCTCTTGGCAGCCTTAGGTAATTGCGGCCAAAAAAAAAATTCAAAATCTATGACTTTCACCATTTGCAAGACCACGCAATTCAAAAATGAACGTACCTGCATAAATCTACGAAGATCAATTTGCTGTTCAAAAATCTCTCTTCACCACTTCACTATTTAGGCGATCTCTCTCCTTTT
>PGFW01054695.1:2931-19888 GCA_003123925.1 Haematobia irritans | reverse complement strand
GCCGAGGAGAATAAAATGAAACTTTAGGAAGACACTAAATATAATTAATCTCTTTGCGAAAACTAAAATTATCGATTCTAACGTTCTTTGAAAACATTTAAAAAAGCTGACCGTTGGAAAAAAAGTTAATTTAATGGACAATTAACTAGAACTGCTTCAAATAGTTTAATAATAATTTGGTAAGTCAATATGAAAAATTAAATCAACACTTTAGCAGAAGTCCTAAATTTAAATCTGCATTGCAAGAAAACTAAAATATTTGATGCCTGCCATTCTTTGGAAAGCATTAAGAGGGGGTTGACCAATGACAAAATGATGGTGGCTTATTGGAAAAGAAAAAGTTTTCCATAAATCAAAGTGGCAAACGAATTAAACTTGGTATTATGCCTCCCATATCATCAAACTACTGATGATAATTCGCAATGAATGATAGTTTAATTTACATCGGCATAGCTGGTTTTAATTTGTTATTTTGTTGAATTGAAATTGATTGGACCATTTATTTAACTCTCTGGTCATTCAAGAGTTCCTGGCAAAATTGCCCGGAATTTTAAAATGAGTTTTACCAACAATTGTGTGAGCACCAACGTTATTGAGGTATAATCGAAATTTTGTGGTTTTTCAATACATTTTGTGCCTACGAAGTACTTGGTAGTTTGGAAGAAAATACAAAAAATTAAATAATTTTTGAATAAGACTGAAATTACTCCAAAACGTCTTACTAATAAATTGGTAAGTCAACATATAAAAGTGAAAATGAAAACATAATGGAAATCACAAAACTTCGTTTAAAATTTTGCAGAAAACTAAAATCATTGCGGTATTTATATTTCTTGGAAGATGTTTGACCGGGTGGAAAAAATGAATGAAGGGAAACAACAAGAAAAGATTCCAGAAGACTTGCAAAGTGGCAAACCATTAAACCAATGTGCAACAATTAATATATCAGAACGTTCTGGATGAAAATATGCATTACATCAATTTTACATTCCGTCCTCAGTTGATATTTTGAAATTTCCACTCTTGATGGAATCTATTCTAACACCAAGCCAGCAAGTTCCTGCGAGTAGTAAATTATTTAAATTGGCAGCATATTTATATTATAAATAATTAATTAATAGTGTGACACCAACATTATGGGAGGAAAATCGAATTATAACATGTAAAAATGTTTAAGACATTTAAAGTTGTTGAATACGTTTGTAAGTTATTAATAACGTTTTAAATTAAAAAGATAATTAAATGTTTTTGATGGGTATTATATTAATATTTTTATATATTATTTATGTTATTTTTGATATTATATTTTTAACGAAAAAAAATTAATAAAATTTACAAAATCCCTAGAAATTTAGTGTTGACTTTCAGTTAGAACTGGGATTGACTTTCATGCAAATTGTGGTTAGAAAATATCGGCAGGCCAATGTTAATTTTAATTTGTCTCACATTTGAAAACTGTTTGAGAAATTATGTGAGTAGCGATTGCACTTCAATTTGAAGTATTACAATTGAGAGATTATTGCTATTGTGTTGAATTTTACTGTTGAGGGTTTATGTCTGTTTATTGTTGAGAACGCGATTTTCTCACAATTCTCAAGCCTGAATATTACCTAAATGACTTTGAAAAAATGTTTGGAAAAATTATTGCATTTTAGCAATTTTTTCAAACGCTTGGTTATTGGAATAGGCCAATTTATAGTATAGAGACCATCCCAATAAACACAACATTTGAAAAATGCTAAATTTCAACAATTTGTTCAGAACATTTTTTTCAAAGGATTAGGGTAATATTCAAGTTTGAGAAAGTGTTGAGAAAATCGCGTTCTCAACAAAAAAGCACAGACATTACCTCGAACAGTAAAATTCAAACACATTAGCAATTAATATCTCAAAGTGTTTTATCTCATTTGAAATGCATCGGCTAACTCAATTATATTTGTCAAAACTAATTTTCCGATTGAGAAAGTCAAAGTTCCAAAATAAACATTCGTTGCAAATACTTTTTCAAGCCTAAATGTGTATGAATGAATGATCACCGACTTCAAATTGAAAGTAAAGAGCCAAAATTCTATGAATTTTGTTATAATTTAATTCATGTTCTATCAATAAGATATATATACACACACTACAATACGCAATTGATAAATAATAATCTTATTAAACATAATCAACAAAAATAAGAAAAAAAAAAACAAACAACAAAACTTTAATATCTTAAAACATTAATTTAGTAAAAGCACTTTTTGCATGATAATTCGATTTCCTTCGCTTTTGGTGTCATAAACAGCATAAAGTATTAACATGCGGCCAATTTGAAAATTAGGAAGCGTACTGGACGCAACGGTTTAGAATTGATTTCCAGGCAGAAGGAAAGTCACAAAATACCATTTTAAAACTGATAAATACATATGAATTAAACATGACGATGTGATGCACATTTTCATCGCAGAAGTTGTTGATTTCAATCAATTTGTTGTTTTTAACAATTTTAATTGTTTGCACTTGTAATGCTCTGGAAACTTTTTCTGTCGATAAAGCCACGTCATTTTTCATTGTGTCAGACTTTCTTAATGTTGCCAAGAAGTGTAGAATCCAAAGATTTTAAGTTTTCTGCAAAGGATTTTAAATTTTAGTGACTTCTCTAAAGTGTTGATATAATTTTCATAATTGACGTACCAAATTATTATAAAACTATGTGAGGCAGTTCAGCAGTTAATTGTCCACCATTTTTTCATCGGTCCAGCTTTTTAATGTTTCCAAGAAACGTGTAGAATCCATAATTTTAGTTTTCTGCAAAGAGAATAATACATTTAGTGACTGTTCCTTAAAGTTTTATTTCATTTTTTATATTTCAACTCCTATTTTTATACAACTATTTGGTTTATTTGTCTAAAATTTTCGCATTTTTTTTTTATTTTTGCAATTGACCACGAACTTCGTTGCACAAATTAAGTATTGAAAACCACAATGGTTTTCGTTGCATTTTAGGGTAGTGTTTTGTCAAAAGTTTTCTCAGTATTATCTTGCACCACTTTTTTCAAAGATTTCGTCAAACATTTTGCAAAATTGGAAGTAATTCGCAAACACCTTTGAAGTAATGTTATTGAAGAATGAGCCACTTTTCAAGTCAGCAGTTGAAATATTATGTTGAAAATTATCATTTATTACCCTCAAGACGTGAAAGTTGGTTGCATTTGGAAAAAACGCTCATCCTGTGTTTATGGGAATAACTTTTGAGTAATTCACTATGGTTTATGTTTATATTTGCACATAGACCAATGAAAATATAGAGATTTGAGATGTCTAATACTCTTCCTTGGTTCTATGATTTGCAGTGGCGTCATTCCATCTCAATTGGCGCCAGTCAAGTGAGGCTCCATTTCTTTATGGAAAACGAAGAATAACGTAAAATCTGTCAATTTGCATTACAAAAAAGGTGTGGATGGATAGAATATTATAAGCTTTTACAATATTTGGTGTTTCAACAAGAGAACAAACGAAAGAAAACAAATTAAAGCCAAATTAAAAAATCACTCAATTGCAGACGAAAAAGAGCCCTCTACGGTGTGCAGACAAACTACAGCGCTGTGAATTCACTTGAGATGTCCTATCAGAGTAACGCCCGCGACTTACCGACAACCGACCAGTGTATCTTTAGTAACGACACCATGATTAGCAAATCTAAAACACCCAATTGGTAAAAAAATGTCAACCACGCCAATATCCAATGCAACCAGATGACTGTCGGCTGTTTGCATAGACCAATTCAAATAGAGACAGTCCTGAATAATTCACGGCCATGGTGTTGTTTTATTTTGCAGTGCGGGCAGTCATTCCACTCAATTGCCGCAGTCAGTGACTCAATTTCTTTTGGAAAACGAGAAAATTAACCGTACAAATCAGTCAATTTTCATTACGAAAAAGATGTGCGATTGTATAGAATTTTTACATGTTTTTCGCAATATTTTGGGTGTTTCATGCAAAAAAACAAACGAAAGAAGACCAAATTAAAGCCAAATTAAAAAATCATCCATTGGCAGACGAAATAGAGCCCTCTACGGTGTGGCAGACCAAACTACCAGCGCCTGTGAATTCACTTTCGCTGTGTCTATACGCTTCCTTGGTCCACTGGTGTTTTGTTAGTATGGGTGTTGGTCTCAATCGAAAACACCGTAGTAAGCAGCACACACAAATTGGTTACCATATTCAGCAGTTTGCTATTCTCCGACTTGTTTTGGTACTCTCTCTCATTATCTTGAGCTTAATGCAACTGCTAGTAATTGTTGTTGTGTTGAGTGCAATCACACTTAAAGTGCCGAACCTCGTTTTTTGTTTACCGGGCGTTGTTACGATGTCGATTGCCTTTAAGATTGCAAGACACTGCAATACGACAAATTTGTTATATACCTATTGGTGTTTTTATTCTCGCATTTGTATTGAGAGGTGTGCACGTGACAGCCAAAATGTCGTTGACCACTGAAAAATTGTCGTGACTCGCGCATGAAACGTCGTTAGTCACATCCGTCTGTCAACCGGCGCTGAGTGTGGGTGAGCGTGATTAACAAACCAAAAATGTTCGTGGCGTGGGCGTGAGTCACGTAAAATCAATATCTTCGTGAGTGTGCGTGAAGTAACGAATTACACTCTCAGAAAATAATTGGTGTGTTTTATTGCTCGGGCATTTTGTATTAGAGGTTGTGCACGGTGGCAGCCAAATTTGTCCGTGACCTCACGCGTCGAGTCGTTAGTGACACTCTTGTTCAACGGCGTGAGTGTGGGTTGAGCGTTTATAAGCAACTAAATAATGTCGTGAGTTGGGCGTTAAGTACGAAAACAATATCTTCGTGCGAGTGTGCGTGAGTAACGACAATTACACTCACGAAAATAATCCCCCTCTCCAACATAAAACGCTTAAAAGTTAAATTCATTTGCAATTTTAGTAACACCTAGGATGTTAAGAGTTTAATAACGCTCTCGATTTCAATCGTGCTCATGATTGCAGACACGTCCCTCAGGTAAATTACTCAGCTAAAACAGCTAACATAACCCCATACTACATTTTTACCATCAGGTAGTCTTTCCCCCGGTTAAAAATTACTCGGAAGATGAAAAATGGTCGTATGCGAGTCTAAAATAAAAAAAATCAGTTGTATTTATATAAAAGTTACTTTGATAAAATGTAGGCCCTACTAGTATAGTTTTGGATATGTTTGTTATGTATGATAACAGATGTTAAACCCCATCTTCTTCATTACTTTACATAAATTTGAAATATATAAATAAATCAAAATTTGATAAATTTTTTCTATTATTGGGGCATATGTTTGGTTTTTGGCGATTTTCTTACAAATTTCTCAAATAGAATTTTAAGCTAATGACTAGAAGAAATGTTACACAAGGCAAAGGAATCAACAGGTTTGCTTCAATTGTGTTTGAATTCAAGTTGAATACACCTATGCTTTGGTGTGATTAAACTGAATGTAACAGTGTCGCCAGTTAGTGTACGCGGCCGCTGAGCAACACTGATTTTTTCTGTATATTTACACTGAACAACACTTAACATTAAGTGCTACACGATTCATATTAAAATTTGTCAACAAATTTATACAAATAAATACAATTTTTTTAAATAACTAAAAAAACAGTTGAGAATCGTCATCATTTCCATATTGTAGCAACATTTCGGCAATGTTCTGCCTTGGATACTAGTTATACTGGCAACAAGTGAATACTGTTCCGGAAGTGAATTTCCAAAGCATCACGGGTAAGGATTTGTATGCATTGGACATTGGTTATGATAGGTAAGCAATTTCACAAATTAAGGTGGCCGGCTATGTATCCTGGCAAAATGCATGTTTGCCAGGAGTGTTATCAAATTGGAGGCTAATCTACTCGAAGTCTTTCATACGTCATTCAAAGTGTTCGCAAGTTTTAAATTCAACATTATTCCTTCCGTTTCTACGATCCTATTCTGTGCATCTATCTCTGCTGGAAATTTAGGTCTCCCATGAGACCAGTAATGTGAAAAAATCGGATTACTTCCTGGATTTTCAGTTCTGTTGGCGACATAGTGGCTTAAACAGTCCAATCGGCTCTTTACGTACATTCCTCCGTGGTTTGGCCCAACTATCAGGCAAGTGCAGCCGCCTACATTCCTATCTATAAGCGATTGATAGCAGCGTAGATGACGTGTGTCCCATCTGCAAACAAGGACCACACGTGTCATGTGGTCGCCTTTTCGCTTGCCAGCTAAACCTACTCCACTCACCACCAGATCACTCTGGATACATCCCATCTTAGTCGCAGAGTTTCTTGATTTGGATACAAGCTGAAGTACTAAAGCGCATAAGATAAATAAAAATGGATGACATCTTAATAAACTGTTACAACAACGACAACTGGAATTAATGACTTAATGGTGCAGAATGTGGGGATGAATTTGCGAAGAATTCATAGCCAAATTGTTTAGGGACTATAGTGGCCTAATTGGACATTAGATATAGAATAAGTTTACATTTTTTATTGTATAAGTTTATTTGCAAATTACTTTTTTTATAAAATATTTCCCAATTTTATTTCTAGGCAGTAAAAGAAGAGATGAGATCTAGCGGTGAAATATCCGCAATCAATAATTTGGAACAGTAATAAAAAACTAATACAACAAACATACAAAAAGTACAAAGCTAAAAAAATTAACTAAATTAATTATTATCCAATTTGACGGAAAAAATAATAAACGTTAATCCACACAGAATGGAATCAAACGATCTAACACAACTTTCAGAAGAGCTCATACAGCGCTTAGGAAGTGGTGGAGATTTAGGTAATAATTTAAGAAATTTGCCGAGAGAATATACACATTTATTGATTTATTTTTTTCCAGAAGGCATAATGGCAAATGAACTATTCCAACAAGATGATTTGTATATAAATCAAGATGACAGTAGTTCCAATGTGGGTTCAGATAATGAAATTATTATGCACATGGATATAAGAGAACCGCTAAGAACATTACAGTAAGCTATTTGAAAAACAAAAAGAAAAATTAAACATTATTAAAAAATTTAAAATTTTTACAGAAAATTATTAGAGAAAAAAGTTGGTCTTAGTCTACAAGGCTACGAATTTTGGTTACAAGATGCCCAGGAGGTAGGCTATAATAGCACACTTATATATACCCCGTTTAAATATATTTCGATTTCAGTTGGAACCCCATAAAAATCTTGTCGACCAATGTGTCAAAGGAGAAGGCTTGGTTCAAATAAATGTTGAAATCAAATACATAATAAAACGTATTAATATCCTAGATGTATTAAAGCCTACAGAGGATGCACTGGGTAAGTTACAAATCATTTTTTAAAAGAAAAATAAAATATGGATATATTTCTATTCTTAGCTGCCCTAGCTGCTGAAGAAGCCTATAAAACTGATGCTTCTACCGATGATGAGATACCCATACGTACTAGCGAATCACATGATGATACTGAAGAAGAATCAAAACCTAAGAAGGCCAAACTCACAGAGGTTACATCAACGACAATTCCTACGCTTAAAGAGAAACCTTGCCTCAATTGGGTCTTGGACAATAAATTTCGAAAAGAACAGATTCGTCTTAAAATACCCGAAGATCCAAATCACTGGACGACGCTTCAAGTGAAATATTGGTTCCAGTGGGCGGTGCGAGAATTTGGTTTGGTAAGTGTAATTTGTTCTCTATGCAATTTAATACATGGGGAAAGTTACAACTTCTACAAAAACGGATAACATACTCTCAATGGACTTGAATGTATGTATATGTAATACGAAAATCCAAAAATTTCTTTTCTATAGAAAATTTTGTCAATATTTAAGTAGAGAGGTGGCGCAGATGATGGGAGAAAAGGTGGGTGGCGAAGCAATTGCGAAGCCAATTCATGAAATTTTTGCCATCGTTCTCAAAATGACATTGTGGCACGGTTCGTTGTCTTGGTGAACAACACTTTTTCTTCTTCATATCGGGCCGTTTGGGGGCCGCGGATTTCGAACGCGGTGTTGTTTCAAACGCGTGTGAGGCCGGTCAAATAAGGGTTCGGAGGGCAAGTGGAAGTAGAGGTAAGCGTGTGGAGTTGCAGGTGGGTGGATTCGGAGGTGAGTGAGTAGGTTTTAGAGTTGGGTTTCCCTTCTCAAGAGAATCGGAGTAAAAAGTTATTCCATGCGCCTGTGCCACAAAACAGACAGGCTCGATTACTGTTGCCGAGCGGGAACTTTTGGTCTTGATCCACGCTTCACGGAGCACCGGTTCAAACCACGTCGCTGTCCACCTCACAGGCCGAAACTGTCTGATTGGAAACTCAGGGAGTGTAGTGATTGTAGCCATGTTTCTATCCATTGTCACATATCGGACGAAACAAGTCCGGTTTATTACGAGTTAACGAGCTTGCAAAACGACGGCGCTGAGGCAGAATCGACCAAACACGTTGTTTGTTTTTGGTCAATGTGAGCGTCGCGAGCACCCATTTTGCACAGAGCCAAATATTGATGAAATGTGAATATGCACGCAACAAAAGTTCCTTTGATATCTTTAAGGCCTCTGCTAATCTCGATCAATAATCTTTTTACGGTCATTACACAAATCAGTTTTGTGGATTTTTATGATGTTTTCGTTCGTAACACCTCTTTCGGGGGCGTCCACTCCGTGCCACTGGCCGGCCGGGTGTTTTTTTTTTTTCAGCCGTCCTCCGTGCTCATTTTACCACGCGCTTGAATTTTGGCATACAATCATTATTTGTTGAATTTCCCGTGGGGCACGAGTCCGGAAACTCATTATCGAAGCCAAGTTGTGTTGCCTGTCACGTATTTTCCCCTCAGAAAATCAGTTAATTTTATCGAAACACGAAATTCCTTTTTTTCCATGCTTTTTTCACAATAACAAGAGTTGCTTCACAAAAGACGCTCTATCTCACAAACTAATTGACGTCAAATTTTGACACGAATCATTTGAAGGTTGGTACTATATAAAAAAAATATGCATTTATATTAGCAACCCATCTATGGTGTCAACCCGGGACTTTATCAGCCCCACCACCTGTACGACAAAATTGTCTATAGAAATAAAATTTTAAATCGATAGTATGGTCTATATAATTTAATATTTGAAGATTATTTCATACAAATGTTGATTGCTACTGCGCCCCAACAGGGCCATCCCACTTACTCAAATTTTGGCATACTCTTTGCAATGGAGCGGACTGGGCGGTAAACAATAAGCTTTAACTTAGCCCAACCACAATAGTCTAAAGACTTTAAATCGGATATAAAAAACGTTCGATTGAAAATCAGTTGCATTGATTAAAACCAAATTAGGAATGTCGATTTCTCTATTATTCAAATGATTAACCGGAAATTGTTTATATCATGAGAATCCTGTTCGAGGTCTTAGTATTGCATAAATTTAAATAAAATAAAAATCTAAAAAATTCAAGTTTCGATTCTAAATATGGACAAAGTACTTACTGGTGGCAGCCCAGGATAACACATTGACAATTATTTCGTTTTTCCTCCAAATTACAAACATAATGATAAATAAAATATATAATTTTTTAAGACTTAATCCAAGTCTAAAGAAATAAATATCTTAGTGTGATAATTGAATATAATTCAAAACTTAGTAATGGTAAAAAAAATAGTGTATGCATAAAATAGCAGCTACTATAAAATTTAGTTATAACACCCATAAATATCGGACTTTAAGCCCACACACATTTTGTTCGTTGATAATTCAAGCAAAGTTTAATACGTCAACAACTACATCAAGATTTCTATAACGTTGAGGTTTTGTTTTCTATTAGTGACGTCCATTAAGACCCGTTTTTCCTTTTTCGAGTTTTTTATTGTAAATCATAGCAATATTTATTCAAATAAAAATGTTTTTTTTTCTTCAATAAAAGATCACAATGTGTGATATGTAAATTTAAATTTATTTTCGGCAGATTTTTTTAAATGTCACATTGTATACTTTGCTTGAAATTGAAATATTCTTAAATAATCAGCAACAAATAAACCAATTATGTACTTTGGTTACAGTGGTACAAAAACATTGTTAAGTATAAAATCATACATTGAACGAAAAGTTTCTTTTCTAGGAGACGAAAATGTTAGACAGAGTTTGCATCTCTCCACTAAAGTCATATTTCTTTAAAGTAAGGCAAATTTTCCTTAAAATAAAGGAAACACCTTTTTGATTTAAAGAAATTTCTTGGACGAGACCGTGAACCATTTCGTTGTGGTTATTTTGTTACCGTCCGTTCACGATTTTGGAACTTAATTTTTTTACAAGTGCACAGGCCCGGGCAAACATTTCATCCGCAAAATCAATTGACATTCCGCCTGGTCCGACACACTCGTCAACCAAAAACTGGTTCCAGCGACAATAGCCACCAAATCTCAGGACCATGAATCCGTTGGTCTTTGGTTAAGTGGATATCTTTATATGAAGATCATTATGCTTGACTAGGTAAACTTAGATTTAATAATTCGGAAAAGACAACTTCTTTGGAACTAAGCAAGGTTTGTTTATCAGTGTATATTTTTCGTAATTATATATATTTCTTAATATTAATAACAAATGTGTCTGCACTTATAAAGAAACAAAATCAAAATTACGAGTAATTTTTGACCTTGAATTCAAATGCAAGAAATCTAATGAGAGATATTTCCCACTGCAAATGCATTTATCTATGATAAATTCTCAAGTATTTTTTCATTCATAAAATCACCATGGCCATTACCTTCAATGACCGTCAATGAATCTATCAACAATTAGTGTGGGACCGAACGTATGTCAGAGAGCAATTTTGCTGTAATATGATGACGTACATAGATGGCCACAAATCTGTCATGGGGAACGCAAACAAGTAGCAGAAGTGCCATACAGCATACATCCACTTCCAATAAGTGGATTGGCCATCTGTCTCGTACATTAAATGGACAATTTGATAATAATTCATATTTGTTCCATTGCCATATCAATTGTAGGTTTGTTCATTACTAATTTCAATGACATTCATAGTCGTTCGATGCATCTAAGACAACAACAAAGACCTTGCATAGGTTGGAATATTTTATACGTTGTATTTCAACTATACAAGTCAAGCCTTTGCTGAATTTGGGTAGTTTTATACTCTGCCACCCATAGGATGAGAGTATATTAGCTTTATCATTCCGTAAAGACATCGAAAATAATGTCTCAGGCCACATAAAGTACATGTATTCGGCCACAATTATGCAACTCGTGCCAAAACTTATTTACACAACTTTCAAAGAATATTTATTTAACATTAAAAAGTCTTACTTAAAATAAATTTTACTTTTAATCAAATTCATTTCCATAGAGAATTTTGTCAAAATTTTATTTCCACATAAAAATTTTTGTCAAAATTTTATTTCTATAAGAAATTTTGTCATTTTTTATTTCTGCAAAAAATTTTGTCGAAATTTTATTTTTATAGAAAATTTTGTCAACATTTTATTTGTATAGAAATTTTGTCAAAATTTTATTTCTGTAGAAAATTTTGTCAACATTTTATTTCTATAGAAAATTTTGTCAACATTTTATTTCTATAGAAATTTTTCTCAAAATTTTATTTCTAGAGAAAAGTTTGTCAAAATTTTATTTCTGTAGAATTTTGTAAAAATTTCATTTCTATAAAAATTTTTCTCAAAATTTTATTTATATAGAAATTTTTCTCAAAATTTAATTTATTTTGTCATTTTTTATTTCTGTAAAAAATTTTGTCGAAATTTTATTTTTATAGAAAATTTTGTCAACATTTTATTTCTGTAGAAAATTTTGTCAAAATTTTATTTCTATAGAAAATTTTGTCAACATTTTATTTCTATAGAAAATTTTGAAAAGATTTTATTTTTATAGAAAAATTTTGTAAAATTTTATTTCTCAACATCAACATGTTTCTCAAAATTTAATTTCTATAGAAAATTTTCTCAAAATTTTATTTCTAGAGAAAAGTTTGTCAAAATATTATTTCTAATAGAATTTTGTTAAAATTTTATTTTATATAGAAAAATTTCTCAACTTTTTAATTTCAATAAGAAAATTTTTCTCAAAATTGTTATGTTCTATAAGAAAAGTTTATTTGCTACAGAATTTTTTCTCAAAAATTTTAATTTCTATGTAAATTTTTGTTAAAAATTTAATCTATAGAAAATGTAATCAAAATCTTTTTTTGTATAGAAAATTTTGTCACAATTTTATTTGTAGAGAAAAATTTGTCAAAATTTTATTTTAATAATAAATGTTGTCAAAAATTTTATTTCTATAGAAAATTTTATCAGACTTTATTTCTTATAGAAATTTAAATCAAAATTTTATTTTCTAGAGAAATTTCTAAATTATATTTCTATAGAAAAATTTGTCAAAATCTTATTTTTATACAAAATTTTGTCAAAATTTTATTTCTAGAGAAAATTTTGTCAAAATTTTACTTCTATAGAAAATGTTGTCAACAGTTTACTTCTATAGAAAAATTGTCAACATTTTTTTCTATAGAAAATTTTCTTAAAATTTCATTTCTTAGTAAATTTCCTTAAACCTTAAAATCTTATTTCTAAAGAAAATGTTTTCAACATATGCTTTCTATAGAAAGAATTCTTAAAATATTTCATTTCTTAAGTAAATTTCCTTAAAAGTTTTATTTCATATAGAAAATTTTATATTTAAATTTTATTCTTATAGAAATTTTTTTTTCAAAAATTTTATTTTTTTTTTTTAATTTTTTCAAATTTTAAAATTTCTATGCCGAAAATTTTGTCAACATTTTATTTCTATAGCAAATTTTGTCAAAATTTTATTTCTATAGAATATTTTGTCAAAATTTTATTTCTATGGAAAATTGTGTCAAAATTGTATTTCTATTGAAAATTTTGTCAAAAATTTTTTCCATAGAAAATTTTGTCAAAATTTTATTTCTATAGAAAATTTTGTCAAAATTTTATATCTATAAGAAATTTTGTCAAAATTTTATTTCTTAGAAAACTTTCTCAAAATTTTATTTCTATAGAAAATTTTGTTAAAATTTTTTTCTATAGAGAATTTTGTCAAAATTTTATTTCTATAAAAATTTTCTAAAAATTTTATTTCTAAGCATTTTCTCAAAATTTTATTTCTATAGAAATTTTGTCAAAATTTTATTTCTTAGAAATTTTCTCAAAATTTTATTTCTAATAGAAAAAATTTTTTAAAAATTTTTATTTCTATAGAGAATTTTGTCAAAATTTTATTTCTATAAAAATTTTCTAAAAATTTTATTTCTACAGGCATTTTTCTCAAAATTTTATTATATAGGAAATTTTGTCAAAATTTTATTTCTTAGAAAATTTTCTCAAAATTTTATTTCTATAGAAAATTTTGTTAAAACTTTATTTCTATAGAGAATTTTGTCAAAATTTTATTTCTATAAAAATGTTTCTAAAATTTTATTTCTACAGCATTTTCTAAAATTGTTATTTCTATAGAAAATTTTGTCAAAATTTTTATTCTATGGAAAATTTTGTCAAAATTTTATTTCTATTGAAAATTTTGTCAAACTTTTTTTCCATAGAAAATTTTGTCAATATTTTATTTCTATAGAAAATTTTGTCAAAATTTTATTTCTATAGAAAATTTTGTCAAAATTTTATTTCTAAAGAAAATTTTGTCAAATTTTATTGGTCAAAATTTTATTTCTATGGAAAATTCTGTCAAAATTTTATTTCTATAGAAAATTTTTGTCAATAAGACTTTTATTTGTATAGAAAATTCTGTCAAAATATTATTTCTATGGAAAATTGTGTCAACATTGTATTTCTATTGAAAATTTTGTCAAAAATTTTTTTCCATTGCAAATTTTGTCAAAATTTTATTTCTATAGAAAATGTTCAAAATTTTATTTCATAGAAAATTTTGTCAAATATTTTATTCTATAAGAACATTTTGTCAAATTTTATTTCTATAAGAAATTTTGTCAAATTTTATTTATATGAAAATTTTCTAAAAATTTTTTCTATAAAAATTTTCTAAAGTTTTAGTTCTGATAGTCAGATCATTTCTCAAAATTTTCAATCTTAAATATGTAAAATTGTTGTCAACAATTGCATTTCATTTAAAAAATTTAAATTTTTTCAAAAGAGTTTTTTTGGGGCATAGCAAATTTTTGTCACATTTTATTTCTATAGAAAAATTGTTGTCAAAATTTTTTATTCTTATAAAAAGTTTTGTCAAAATTTTATTTCATATAGGAAAATTTTTGGGTTGAATAATTCTATTTCTATAATAAAGGTTTTGTCAAAATTTTATTTCTAAATGAGAAATTTATCAAAATTTTTATTCTATATGGAAAATTTTGTCAACATTGTTATTTCTATAAAAATATTGTCAACATTTTTTTTCTCGCGAGGAGGAGAAATTTTTGTCAAATTTTTATTTCAATGAGTGAATTATTTGTCCAACATTGTTATTTCTATAGAGAAGATATTTGTCAAAAAATGTTTTATTTCAGATATGAAATTTTGTCAAAAATTTTGTTAAAATTTTAGTTTATAAAGGAGAGAGAATTTTATTTCTATAGAAAATTTGTTAAAATTTTATTTCTATAGAAAATTTTCTGTAAAATTTTATTTCTATAGAAAATGTTTGTCGAAAAAATTGTTTTATTTGCTATAGAAAATTTTGTCAAAGATTTTAAATTTTCTATAGAAAATTGGTGATGAAAATTTTTATTTCTAGTAGAAATTTGTCAAAATTTATTTCAATATGAAATGTTTAGTCAGAAAATTTTATGTTTCTATAAAAATTTTCTAAAAAATGTTATTTCTAACAGACATATTTTCTCAAAAAATTTTATTTCTATAGAAAATTTTGTTCAAATTTTATTTTAAATAATAAATTTTGTTAAAATTTTTATGTTTCTATAAAAATTTTGTCAAATTTTATTTCTAATAAAAAATATGTCAAAGATTTTATTTGCTAATAAAAAAATAAGTTGTCAAATTTATTTGCTATGGATTTTTTTTTTTGGCAAAAATTGTAATTTATTATAGATAGAAATTATTGTCAAAAATTTGATTTAATTAGAAAATTGCAATGATTCTATAGTAAAATGTTTGTGGATAATTTTAAATTTAAATAGAGGAGAGAGTTTGTCAAAATTTTAATAATGGCATCGAAATTTGGTCAAAAAATGCATTTCTATAGAAAATTATTGTCAACAAGTGGGCTATTTGAAACAAATCGGTTAGATCTTCTGCAGAAAAAGACCAGAAGCCTCCCACACGGAAATGGGTAACGACTATATAAATGTTCAACGCAATAGTGGTATCACAATGGACTGAAATAGTCTAGAGTGAGCCCGATACATCGGGCTGCCACCGGATAACCTAAGCTGACCTATAAATAACTATTTGAATTATGTATGATGGCAAGATCATCTATGTTGCGGCGGAGTTAGAATGTCGTACACAGTAAGTTTTAATGTTTTCGCGTATGGGAACCATAAAATTTAATTCCTTGGCTTCCATCAACTGTCCAAATCGGCCATTGGACACATGTGAACTACTCACTACCTACCGCACATAGCCGGTTCCTCGTGAAACGATGACGACTGATGTGACAAAATTGCCGGACCCTTTAAAATTGCAATTTTTTCAATTGAAACATAAATTGTGGCATAGGAACGCAATGAATAAACCGAACCATCGAACAGCTAGACATTTGGGCGGGACGTGACAACATAGTCAAGGACGGACACCAAACAGCACCAATACCCAATAGGCGAGTTATCAAAAAATGGGCCTCTTTTGTTGCGTTCCTTATGGCATGAATAGCTCGACTTGTAGGTAGTTCACTTTCTTGGGTTATGGAGGATTTTGCTTCAGCTACCATCAAATAGGTGAACACATTTTTCATTCAGCAATCGAACATAGCACTATCTAATTTGCATAGATGTCTCAACGGTGAGCCGACCATGCATCTAACCATCATCCACCAGTCAGTCATGTACAAAAAGTGTGTTAGCAAATTGCATTTTGGTTTTATTGAATTATTGTAAATGTATTCAATAAATAAATTAATATTTATTACCGGCAGTTGGATAAAGGAAACTATCGAGACAGTGATTAAGCTTCTATATGGTAAATGGTGGTGGTTAATTCTGGCAAATATTTGTCTTTATCTTCACTGAGCATGCGAATACTGCCGTTGTTCCCTTTTCTTTCTTTATTTCTGTTTTTCTCAAAACCTGTCTTCGTATAGAATTAAAATATTCTATAGAAATAAAATTTTGATAAAATTTTATATAGAAATAAAGTTTTGACAAAATTTTCTATAGAAATAAAATTTTGGCGAAATTTTCTATAGAAATAAAATTTTGACAAAATTTTCTATAAAAATAAAATTTTTACAAAATTTCCTACTGAAATAAACTTTTGGAAAAAATTTCTATAGAAATAAAATGTCGACAAAATTTTCTATAGAAATAAAATATTGACAAAATTTTCTACAGAAATAAAATTTTGACAAAATTTTCTATAGAAATAAGATTTTGACAAAATTTTCTATAGAAATAAAATTTTGACAAAATTTTCTATAGAAATAAAATTTTGACAAATTTTTCTATAGAAATAAAATTTTGACAAAATTTTTCTATAGAAATAAAATTTTGACAAAATTTTCTATAGAAAATTTTGTAAAAAAATTTTATTTCTATAGAAAATTTTGTCAAAAATTTTATTTCTATAGAAAAATTTTTCAAAATTTTTTTCTATAGAGAAATTTTGTCAAAATTTCATTTCTATAGAAAATTTGTCAAAATCTTATTGTCTATAGGGAATTTTGATCCGAAAATTCTGTAATGTCTGTAGAAAATTTTGTCAATATTTTATTTGCTATAGAAAATTTTGTCGACATTTGTATTTGCTAATAGAAATT
>PGFW01054682.1:0-13820 GCA_003123925.1 Haematobia irritans | reverse complement strand
CTGCAGTGGAGAATTTGCAATTATCCACCAAAGTCAAGTTTAGAATAAAGGTTTAAATGAATTCGTTGATCCCGTTCTACCTTATCTCTTCTTAAATGGTCACACTACTGTATCAGAGTTTATTTACATTTATTATTTAAAGCCTTTTTGAAAGTTAATTTAGAAACATTGTTTGTATATCTATTTATAAAAATAATAGTATAATGATGATAATGAACTGAGAACATTTAATAGAATCTAATAACGAAGACCTTAAGCGAATCTTAATATTGTCCATAATATTCATTTGCAGTTCATAGAAAATCCAGTGGCTGCTGCTATTCCTTCAGTGATTATTCTACCCTCTGGTATTGCATCCAAATTTCGAGATTCTCTTAAGACATGGTAGACTTGAGATGCGCTGAGAGGAAGAAGTTTTAACTGCTTGCCTAAGAGAAGTAAAGTGGAAATTCTTTAATTAATATTAACCATATGTTTAGTGATCATAGTCCCGTCGTTGTTTTATAGTTAACTATGGGGGTTTCTTCCATACCAAAAATTTATGTTAAGTATTTTTGTTTAATTGTTAAATTTGTTTCTGTGAAGTACAGAAAACTTAATTTATTTATAAAAAGGCAGTGCAACATAATTCTATAACTTCCGTATAGCAACAATTGGAATTCGCTGCTTGTATGCAAGAGGACAGGTATCGTTCTCAATACAAACACTTAAGTATTTGGTAGGTTATTTTTATCTCAAAAACTCCGTCTATGCTATTGAGAAATAGCTAGCAAATCGCCTTAGTATCGGTCAGTTAAAATTCAGGATTCCGTCTTGTTAATTTTATTATAAACGAAGTAAGGAAAGTCTAAAGTCGAGCGGGGCCAACTATATTATATCCTGCTCCACTTTGTAGATTTACATTTACCATCTAAATCCTTTAAATGTGCAAGAACTTTGTGAACAGCCTATGCTGCTAAGAAATAGTAGTAAATTCGGCTGTAACAGTCCGGTGTAGAAATCAAGGATTCAGCCATATTCATGTTTAGTTTTAAAATAGTGAAGTTACTTAGGTAAAGTTAATGCAGCGGGCCAGACTTAATATATTTTAGTAGACCCTGCTCACTTTGTAGATCTACATTTTACGATTTCATCCCAGTAGCTTCTTCAAAAGTTGTTAAAAATCCACATTGCATGACTAAGACATGTTAAGAATTTCAGTTGTGCAAAATGTTGGCCTTCTACGGTCAATGTTGTGGTAAATGTGCGAATGTATAGTATAGATATATCGTAAATCTAACCGATTTCCACCGAATTCGCAACCTCTTTGACAACTGTCAACTGCTATCTCTTGCTGCAGAGTAAAGTAAATCAGCAGGCCAAAACTCTGCTTTCGTGAGCCATATAACGTAATATCGGGCGAAGGAATAATATATGGGAAACTATATGCTAAAATCTGAACCGATTTCTTCCAAAATCCAATAAGGTTTCCTGGTTCTGACCCAAAACACATACTAGTGCAAAATTTGAAGTTGATTAGTCCAGAAATTATTGACATAGTCACACCATAAATGGGTTCACTCGAGCTATTTTGGGCCTCTAACCAAATTTTTAACAAAAATTTTAACCAAAAATTTTACCCAAAATTTTCACAATTAGAAAACCTTATGTCGCAGGGTTTTCTCAAAATTTTATTTCTATAGAAAAAATTCTCCAAAAATTTTATTTCGATAGAAAACTTTTCATTAATTTATTTCTATATGAAATTTCTCAAAAATGTTTATTTCGATAGAAACATTTTTCAAAATTTTATTTTTATAGAAAAATTTGTCAAATGTATTTTTATAGAAAAAAATTTTGCCAAATTTATTTCTATAGAAAATGTTGTCAAAAATTTATTCTATAGAAAATTGTTGTCCAATTTTTTTTTCTATAGAAAATTTGGCGGCTATGATAATGGGTCGCCAGAGGAATGACGCCCACTTTGTGCCTTACTGAAATTAACCCAATATTATATGTCATACAACAACCACAAAATTTAAGCTTCCACATATGGGGTTCGTGTTTCATTTATTCTTTTTTGAGTTGTGTTGCCATATTGAAAATGACCCTAAATATTCCCAATGAAATGGCCCCAAAAATTCTCTTGTGGGCCTGTTTACTTTATCATTGGGCCTCCATTTGGCAAAACCTTGAGGTTAACAAATGAATATCGATAGATGTATTTCATTTTAAAGACTTGTTGGGAGCCTCTAAAATTGTCAAAAACTTCCTTAAAATGTTTATAAAGATCGAAATCAAATCAGGTTTGGGTCGGGTTTTAAAAAAATCGTTTTATTATGACTAAGCAAAATACTATTTAATATAAAAAATTTTGTCAAAATTTTATTTCTAAAAAAATTTCCATCAATATTATTTCTAATAGGAACAATTTTGTCAAAAATTTATTTCTACAAGAATTTTTCTTAAAATTTTATTTCTAAAGAAAATTTTGTCAAATTTTATTTCTATAGAAATTTCTCAGATGATTTCTTTCTATAGAAATTTTGTCAAAAATTCTATTTCTATAGAAAATGTTTGACAAAATGTATTCCTGATAAGAAAATTATGTCAAAATTCTATTTCTATTAGAAAATTTTGTGAATATTTATTTCTATAGAAATTTTCTTGGTCAAACATTTTATTTCCTTGACAATTGTACAATTTATCCAAGAAATAATGTTTGTCAAAATTTTATTTCTATAGAAAAATTTGTCAAAAAATTTTATTTCTATAAATGGAAAATTTATTTTATAGAAATTTGTTAATTTATTTCTATAAAATCGAAATTATTATTTCTATAGAAAATTCTGTCAACATTTTATTTCTATAGAAAATTTTGTCAAATCTTATTTCTGTAGAAAATTTTCAAAATTTGTTTCTATAGAAAATTTTTTCAAAATTATATTTCACAATAGAGAAACTTTGTCAAGATTTTATTTGCTAGATAGAAAATGTTGTCAAAATTTCTATTATTATTCAAATTTATCTCAAAATTTTAATTTTCTTTAGAAATTTTTTCAAAAGTGTTGAATTTCTTAAGAAAATGTTCTCAGAAATTTTGATTTTATTATAGAAATTTTTGTCAAAACTTTATTTCTGTACATTTTCATATCCTAAAGTAATTTTCTTCAAAAATTTAAAATTTCTATAGAAAATATTTTGTCAAATTTTATTTCTATACAAAATTTTGTCAAGAATTGATTTCTATTTTCAGAAAAGTTTTATTTCTATAGAAAACTTTTCTCAAAATCTTTTTTAATAACATTTTTCTCAAAATATTTTATTTTCTTAGAAAATTTTGTTCAAAATTTTATTTTCTACAGAAAATTTTGTCAAAATTTTATTTTATTTAGAAAATTTTGTCAAAATTATTATTTCCACTAGAAAAAGTTTGTCAAAAAATTTCATTCTTCTCTAGAAAAATTTTTCTCAAAATTTTATTATTATCAGAAATTTTCTCAAAATTTTATTTCTATTTTAGAAAATTTTTTTCAAATTTTATTATTATAGTAAATTTCTCAAAATTTATTTCATATAGATAAAAATTTTCTCAAAAATTTTATTTCTATAAGAAAATGTTCTCAAAGATTTTATTTCTATAGAAAGTTTTGTGAACATTTTAAATTTTTGCTAAAAAATTTATTTCTATTAAGAAAATTTTTCTCTCAACATTTCTATTTCTATAGAAAATTTTGTCAACAGCTTTATTTCTATACGAACTATTTCGTCAAAATTTTTATTTCTATAGAAAATTTTGTCAGAATTTATATTTCTATAGACAAATTTGGTCAAATTTTATTTCTATAGAAAATTTTGTCTAGAATTTTATTTCTATAGAAAATTTTGTTCGAAAATTTTTAATTTTTCTATAGAAAACTTTTCTCAAAAATTTTTATTTCTATTAGAAAATTTGTCAAAATTTTATTTCTACAGAAAATTTTATCAAACTTATATTTCCATAGAAAATTTTGTCAAATTTTATTTCTAATAGAAAATTTTCTTCAAAATTTTATTTCTTATAGAAAATGTTCCTCAAAATTTATTCTATAAAAAATTTTTTTCAAAATTTTATTTCTATTAGAAAATTTTCTCAAAATTTGTATTTCTATTAGAAAGATGTTTCTCAAAATTATTTCTATAGAAATGTTCTCAAAATTTTATTTCTATAGAAAGTTTTGTGTCAACATTTTAAATTTTCTGTCAAAATTTTATTTCTATAGAAAATTTCTCAAAATTTTTATTTCTATAGAAAATTTTGTCAGCAAGCTTTAATTTTCTATAGAACATTTTTCAAAAATTTTTCATTTCTATAGAAAATTTTTGTTGCAAAATTTTAATTAACATGATCATATTGGTCATGAAACCACTTACACACACACAGATCACAGAGTTTACCAAAAAGTTCATGTATTTTGTAAAATACCACTTTATGTTTTGAACGAAAATTGCGTTGCCAATCAATCCATCAGGACTTGAAACGATTTTATGATCCTTAGTTTCGATATTTATTACGTTGCGCATTGCTCGAATGTTCCTCCTCCTGCGGCATGCTTTAGTGATTTGTTGCCTATATCACATTGCATTTGATAATCTGCTCTATGTCAACTTTCGACAAACACCTGAGTCTTCGGTTTTTTGGTTTTTTTGGTTTTATTGACAGTTAGCGTACTTTTATTTATAACTTTTTGATTTGATAGTTGTGTCTTCTACCGTCATGTCATGCCTTAACCGCTGTGGCGTTGTGACTGTAAAGTTTATGACATTCAACCAGCGGCTAAAGTGGCAAATGTGCCGCAGTGCGTTTCATCCGCGATTATCTTTGAACTTGTTTATGGTGAAAGGAAGCGGAACATCTCAAATAAAAGCCCAAATCACCATGGAGTCCAATGAACGAAAGTGATATGGCTGCATCTGGGAAGATGGTGTGTATTAGATGACTAGCCCCAAATTAGTCAGTTTTTACAAAAGTCGTCGTCGCATCAACGAGAAGACGGCATAATCGCAAAATTCCCTCTTTAGCGGGGTAAAATGTTGAGCAAAGATGATGCTTCCAATTGACTTTTGTTAGTTTGATATGGCAAGAAATTATGATGGATTTAGGAGCTATTGATTGAACTCTATTTGAAATTCAGTGGACTGTCTTTTAGATTCGAATAGGGAAAGTCTGAAGGGAAATTATCTTTGAGACCAAACCATTTTTTGCGTTTATGTTTGTATTAGGCATTAAATTTGACATCGTAGGCGATTTAGGAGCCTCGCAAAGGATAAATCGTATCTGCCAGGATATGAGAAAAATCTGTGTTTTTATTTAGTGACAAGGAAGGTAAATTGCACCTTAACATATTATACACTGAACAAAAACCGTAAATTTTTGTAAGGGAACAAATGTACATACTTCAGAGGAATTTAACTAAATTTGTATTCTCTTTAAGATGTTCCCTATGTGTTGTTTTCTTGTAGTTATCTTAGACCACGAACATTTCCATAAAAAAAATTGACGAATCAGGAAAAATAATGAGCAACAGGAACAGTCATAAAAGTAACAAGAGATTTAAAAACATAAAAGCTTATGGTTATTCAAAAAATTAACAAAACAAATTGGGATATAATTCTTCTTATGGTGATTATTCAGTAATGAAATACTGGTCAATATTAAAATCAAATCAACATAATATGAAATAACTCATCCAATTTACAATATTTTTCTATTAGACCGAATTCAGGACATATTTATTTGTATTTCCCTCCACCATAGGATGGCGGCGTTATATTAACTTTGTCATTCCCTTTGTAACACATCGAAATTTGCTCTTTAAGGACCCCATAAAGTATTATATATCTGGGTCGTGGCTGAAATTCTTGAGTGCGATCTGAGCATGTCCGTTCTGTACCGTTCCGGTCCCGTCTGTTTGAAAGTCACTGCTAATGTTGCCGAACGAATGGAAGCTATCGACTGAAAACCTGGCGCTCACAAAGTAGTTGTTATTGAATGTAGGTCGGATGGTATTTCGTCAAATGGGCCATATAGGTCCACTTTTACGGTATACATATAACGGACCCCCATAAATGTGGCTTGCAGACCGCTCTAAGAGAAAGCAAATTTCATCCGATCCGGCCCTGCTGAATTTGGTTACATGGTGTTTAGTATCATGCGTCTCTCACAACGCCATGTCAAAAATTGGTCCACATCGCGTCAAATTATATATAGGACCCCATATAGACCGATCCCCGAATTTGGCTTTCAGAGCCTCTAAGAGAAGCAAATTTCATTCCGATCCGGCTGAATTTCGCGTACATTGTATTAGTAGTATGGTCTTTAGACTTAACCATGCCAAAACTGATCCACAATCGGTTCATAAATCTATATATACCCACCATATAAACCGATCCCCCGATTTGGCTGCGGAGCCTCAAAGAGAAGCAAATTTTCATCCGATCCGCTGAAATTTCGTACGATGGTGTTGGTATTTGTTCTCTAATCAACCATGTCGAAAAATTGGGTCCCACATTCGACCCATAACTACTATATTAGCCCCCAGTATAAGCCGATCCCAATTATGACCTCCGGAGCCTCTTAGAGGGCCAAAATTCCATCCGATCCGGTTGAAATGGGTACGTAGGTGTTAGTATACTGGTCGTCTAACAACCGTGCAAGAATTGTTCCATACCGCTCCATAATTAATATATAGCCCCCATAGTAAATCGACCCCAACGATTTGTCCTCCGGGCCTCGTGGAGGAGGCAAAATTATCCGATCCGCTGAAATTTGGCATACATGGTGTATTAGAATGTGGTTCTTAACATACACACAAGAATTGAGGTCGGATATCGGTCCGTAATTATATATAGCCCCCATATAAACCGTTTCCCCAGAGTTGATCTCCAGAGCCTCTTGGAGTCGCAGTCAAATTCATCCGATTCCGCGATTGAAATTTGCCAAGTGGTGTTAGTATAAAGGCCGCCTAATAACCATGCCAAAATTGGTCCATTATCCGGGTCTAAGTTATACTATCGCCGATCCGAAATTCACACAAAAAGTGGTCATAAATCGGTCATAGCTCGATGGTTTGCCACTCGACTGTCAAAAAATAATCTACCAAAATTTTTCATTTTTATAGAAAAACATTGTCAAAATGTTATTTCTACTAGAAAATTTTGTAACATTTTATTTTATTAGAAAATTTTGGTCAAAATTTTATATTCTATAGGAAAAATTTTTCCAAATTTTAAGTTCTATAGAAAATTGTACATTAGTCAAAATTTTTACTTCTATAGAAAATGTTGCTCGAAATTTTTATTTGTATAGAAAATTTTGTCCAAAATTTTATTTACTATAGAGAATTTTGCCAAAATTTTATTTCTATAGAATTTTCTATCAAATTTATTTCTATAGAAAATTTATTTCTTATAGATTTTTTCTCCAATCTTTACTTTGCAAGATTTATTTTAATTTGTCAAAATTTTTATTTTTGTCAAAATTTTATTTTCTATATTAAACTAGAAAAGGCCGATTAAATAACATTATATAATTAAGTTTAAAGTGTTAACTTAATTATATACGTATTTAATCCGCCTTTTTTCTAGTTTCAATACTATACCACGCTTATGGACTATCGTGGTTATTATATTACGTATTAGAAGTTTAAAACTTGCATCGGGTTGAGTAGAAGTTTTACGCAATCACACTGGTGGAGGTACATAAGCTCTCTTCGGCCTGGCCGAACTTACGGCCGTATATATATACTTGTTTTAATTGACTTATCATTATTTTTTTAATTGAATTATCTATTATTTTCTGGTGATTGGAAGACATTTCAATTAAAAAATTAATTGCAATCAATTGAATTTTGTGATTTGAATCAGAATCTTTTGCTGTGTCCTGACTTCCGGTTACGGTTTATAATGTCGAGATGCCCTACTGATTATACCCCTATATCTCTCTCTTCAAATATTACTTTAGTGCTGCACCGATTCTATGTTAGTTTTAATGGAAAGAATACCGTTCATTTAATAGACGAGGCTAAACGGCGATAAATGAAAAAACTTTTATTACGCTCAGAATTAACAGCACATCGTTTGATTTGTTGGTGTTTAGTCGAAACTGTGATTAGACGCTTTAGCCTTTTGTATACAAGCGGCATGTTTACCCATTGCCACCATCGGTGGTTTCGCTGTTGGACCCCGTAGTGACATGCTTACAATTTAAATTTTCCTTATTTGCTGTATTTCATATAGGGATAATTATTCTTCCTGCTGTTTTTATGTGTTAGGTTATTAGATATTTCCTTAACCTGTAGGACCTTTCCTGTGAGCTCTCCCCAATTTATTAACGCCAAATCGCCACAAAAGCTAACGATCTTCTTCCAAAATCAAAAAATGTTCACTAACTTTTAACAAAGCATTGTTCAATCATGGCACCAAAACTCACTTAGTAATTCAAGCACACCGAAAAGGGATAAAACAAATTTCGGGGAGACTTTATTGCCCGATGACATAATGTTCTTACGTGTTGCTCAGCTAACAAACCCAACAAAACATCCTTTTCCTCACTTTGCAAACACAGACTTTTGATGGACCTTCAACTACAAACGCTGATTCACACCACATGAATACACACACCCACAACCGAAACACTCATGAAGAACAAACAACATTTTATTTAATCAACATCGACACTGCATCGGCAATAAGTCGTTTATTTGTCTCGGATGTTGGCAATAAAAACAAAAACACTACAATACAACACAATAACATACCATTTTTTGGGTACGAATGCGTTTGTTGACCATAATGATTTATTATGTCGGTTGTCATGTTTGTTTATCGTGACGATGGTTGTCTTCGTGGGATGTTCTGTTACACTATCATAGTGCTCTGTGTGAGTTAAAGTTCCCTCTGTAGGCAGCAAAGTGGAGAAGAGAAAACACACATTCTTGTTATTGATAGTGGTCCATACCTATCAGCTTTGGCGGTTTTTGTGAGAAATGCCCATTTACACCACCGCCACTCACAATAACGGCACAAAGTTTTTTGTTTTCATGCGTCTTACACGACACTGTGATATCACAGTACCTCACTTGTGGGCGTAGACAAAGTTAAACATTGTTTTTCGATTTTGTATCTAGGTTTGGGAGGGCATCGTGGGATAGAGAGGATAATTACAAAATCCAGAACAACTATACACAGAGAAAATTTTAATAGGATTGAGAGTAATTTTCAAAGGAAGGCAAATGATATTCGATCTTGAGTCAAGAAATCAATGCATGACGATAGTATGAAAATCCCCTCATAATTACGATAAAAAATCAAATAACTTTGGATTAATAAATAATGGGTCATATATCAGTATATTTATAAGGTACCATTAAATATATTTCGTACCAACGAAGTATTGAATACCCTTCGTGATGGAACCCCTTATAATGAATTTTGCTATTCTTATGGCTTTGAATGGGAAACAGAATTCCTAATGAAAAAAGGGGGGGCACTTTCATGAAATTGATTGCAAAAATCTAAAAGACACTGTCGTATCTTTTAGGTTCACAATATTACAAATTAACAATAACTTTGAAATGACAATATCATTTGGGCAAAAATACAATGAATAAACAGTATTAATACGGCCGTAAGTTCGGCCAGGCGAATCTTAGTACCCCTTCACCATGGATTGACGTAGAAACTTTCTACGAAAGGACTGTCATTCTCACAATCGAATTACTTGGTTGTGGTATCTTAAATCGTTTTCTAAATTGTGAGTTTAGCCATTACGTAGGTATATATTAGTACAAAAAAAGGTATGGTAGGTAAGCTACAAATTAAATTACGAATCTCGATATGGACTTTAATGCACGGTACGTTAGAAAAGCCAGAATTGAAAATATGGCGGCTAATATAAATTATTGAACTTGATATGAACCAATTTTTTGTTGTGATATGGGGATCGATTTATCTGAGAGCTATATATAACTATGGACCGATATGGACCTAGCTTAGGCGATGGTGTTAACGGCCAATATACAGACAATGAACCAAATTTCAACGTGACTCGGATGATTTGCTCCTCCAAGAGGCTCCAAACCAAATCTCTGGGATCGGTTTATCATGGGGCTAATATATGTATGGAGTGATATGGACAACTCTTTTGCATTGTTTTAAATTAATCATATACTTACCACCACGTACAAATTATCAAACCAGATCGGATTAATTATTGCTACTCAAGAGGCACCGGAGATCAATCTGGGATCGTTTATATAACCTAACCGTAGAGGATCGGCAAGCCCGTTTAATGGGCGGCTATAGGTAAAGTGGACCGATATACCCATTTGCGATACCGACCTACATCAATAACAACTACTCTGTGCCCAGTTTCAAGCGATAGCTTGTTTCGTTCGGCAGTTAGCGTTATTTCAAACAGACGGACGGACATGACTCAGATCGACTCAGAATTTCACCGCGACCAGAATATATATACACGGATTGAAAAAGATGTTTTTCATATGTTTGGCTATAACATTAATATGATTTGAAACACTAAATTTTTAAACACAATATTTTGAGTCAACACTATAATGTTCTATTAAACTAGGCATAACATGTTTTGGGGACATAGTAGTAATATGTGTAGAAACATTTTATGTTTTGGGACATAAATGCTTTGTAAATTATAATATGCTTGGAGTGCAACATATATTAATTTAGAAATAGCCTATGAAAACAATATATGTGTTTAGTAGTATGGAGCGCTATTTAACAGGGAGCCGATATTGCAATTAAGTTTGGTGTTGTTGCGCTTCGTTATTACAACAATTAACATTTTATTTTCCTGAGGCAATTGATCAGCTACTTCTTTGATCCTTACAGAACTGTTGTGGTCCGCTGTTTCGAATCCCTGTCCGGGCAAAATCGCGTAAAATTAATAATAAAAAATCATAAAATTTTGATATTTCTTCTACAATGTTCTGTCATTACAGAAAAGTGTAAAGAACTAAAAATCTCGTGGAGAGTGAGAAAATGCGGGACTATACAATTCGGCAGAAACAAAATTTGAGCATTCCAGTCGAAAACGCTATGTTCTTAGACCTATATTACCTGTTATTTTCGATAATTTATTATGATTGTAAATATATAAATAAATAAATAAAATTTTGAGCACATATTAGTTTGGGAGAATTTTTTTTAAGCATATAATATTTTGGGGCAAAATGCCTTCCAAACCATATTATATGTTCAGATAATAACATATTTGTTTTTTGCGAAGACAACATATTGAATGTGATGCAAAAATACAAAATGTTTGGAACTTAGACTACCCAAACATATATATGTTTAGACCAATATGCTTTCAAACATATTATTATTGTTAGAGATCAAACATATAAATGTTTCGGCAATACCCAAAAATATATCATGCTGGAAGCAAAATATGTCTTGGAGGTATATGTTACAGAAGCGAATTTTTGTGAGCGTGTACTTATATGGGGTCTTTAGAGCCAATATTCCGATGTGTAACAGTTTTGGCTTGATAAGTCCCCGGTGACACATAGAGTGGGCGTCGCTAGTATTTAAATGCATAAATATTTTTATATAGTACTTAACGCTTCAAATGCTTCGCTGTCAAAATTTGGACGTCTATAAGTCAATTAGTTTCGTGAGATATAGGTCTTTTGTGAAGCACTTTCGTTATTGTGAAAAAACATGGGAAAAAGAAATTCGTGTTTTGATAAAATACTCCTTTCTGAAGGGACAAAATACGGGTCTGGAAGCAAAAACTTGCTTTGATAATGAGTTTTCGGACTCTGCCCAGCGGAAATTCAACAATAATTGATTGGTATGCAAAAATTCAAGCGCGCGGTGAAATGAGCACGGAGGACGGTTGAACGCAGTGGACGCCCGACAAGAGGTGTGTTACCGGACTAAAACAATCAAAAAAATCCACAAAATGATTTTGAATGAACCGTAAAAGAAGTTGATTGACGATAGCAGAGGCCTTAAAGATATCATAGGAACCGTGTTGGTCATATCATTCATAGCAATATTTGGATATGCGGAAGCTCTGTGCTTATTATTGGGTGCGCGCGAGCTCACATTTGACAAAAAACAACAACTGTGTGAATGATTCTGAGCGGTGTTTGCAGCTGCTAACTCGTTAATAGACCCGGAGATTTACCGTCGATATGTGAACAATGAAGTAACATGGCTAAACATCACACACTCCTGAGTCCATCGACAGTGGCTGAGTGGCAGCAACGGTGTGAACCGTCTCGGAATTCGTGGAAAGACTTCAAAAGTCTGCGGCCTCAAAGTAATGGCCTCTGTTTTTTGGGTTATGCGGCATGGAATAATTTGTATGCGATTATCTGAGAAGGCGAAATATTACCATCAACAGTACTATTATATGGCGTTATTGGAGCGTATATATTTTTGGTCGAAATCGCCGGCAAACGGCCCTATGAAGAAGAAAAAAGTGTGTTCCACCAAGACAAGCTTCCCGTGCCACAAGTCTTATTTTGAGAACGATGGCAAAAAATTCATGAATTGCGGGTTCGAATTTTCCACCGATATTCTTCAGATCTGGGCTTTCCAGCGACTTTTTCTTGTTCGTCAGACCTCAAAAGATGCTCGCAGGGAAGAAAGTTTGGCTGCCCAAAATGAAGCAGTGTACTTTTTCGTATATATTTGATTTTAAACCGAAGGGAGGTTATTACCAAAATGGTATCAAGAAATTGGAAGTCGTTATAATCGTTGTTATTGCGGCTCTTGAAGGAACTATGTTGAATAATAAAAACGGAATTTGACAAAAAATAAGTGTTTTTCTTTGTTAGACGGGGATTTATCAGCCAACCTGGTTACAAACGCGAAATGACAAAGTTAATATTACCATATATCCCCATCCAATGGTGGAGGGTATAAAAATTAGTGTAACACCAAAACCACATATTTTTTTTGCGAAACAAAAACGCTCTTAGTGTTAGCCTTTTTACTACCTCACATTTTTCTTCAGTGTAAGACATAACTAAATCACTTTCTGCTTTGTGCAATACAACTAACTTTCTAAACTGTAGTGAGGTATTAAAAAAATAACTATTTTCAAAAAGTTTCTATTGAAAACGATTTTTGGATATAGTATATTCACACCCCCCCCTTAATAAAAAACAAAGAGAAACTTTTTTTCAAACAAATTTGTTTAATTTTGACAATTATTTTATGTAGAGCATTTGTATAGAACTTACAGAGTAAACTCTATGAATTTCGAAATGAATAAAATTTGTTTTCTACACACAGCTGAGTCAGCAGGAATTACCAAACAAAAAAGTAAAACAAAACTATCACCGACAATAATAATCTAAACTAAATGGAAGGATTTCTATTTTATTGGGTTAATGCTAACGCAAGAGAACTGATACTGAAACTAGATTGAGCAACTAACACAACTACACACACAAATATTACGATATATTCTAAATGTGGTCTAACAACTATTCATTTGGAAGCAATGTGATTTTGATCATAATATTTGTTTTCCATAAATACTCAAAGTTGTAAGCATTAGATTCTTGCATGGCTATTACGCGTTAAAGAAAGCAAATAAAAATTTCTCTAAGGAATTGTGGAGCCTCTTGTGTACTGGTTAAGATGTTCGCTTTGTGTCATGGGGACCCTAATTTTAAATTATTTTTATTTTTTCGAATTTTTCATTTGTCAAACACTAATTGGATTCCAAGATTTTGATCTTCCCTAAGGTTTTGGTATTGATTCTGATCCAAAGATGTGGATTCTTTAAAATAAAGACATTTTTT
>PGFW01054680.1:17990-30040 GCA_003123925.1 Haematobia irritans | reverse complement strand
GGCCTTTAACAAAGGCAATAAATATTAAAGACACCCGACGATCAAACTTATTTTAATTTATCTGCATTTTAATCATAATTTCAGGTTAGTAAGGGAGCATTTTTTGCAATTAGCTCAAACCATAGTGGAAATATTCCCATCGGAATTACGAGAAACCTATTATGTGCCCTGTGTCAATGGCAGGGCGGCATTGGGCAAATTATTTGATGCCTACCATAATGCCAGGACACAATTAAGAGCGGCAGGCTTAATACCTCCAAGACGTAGCCTTATTAATACCGATGACTATTGCAGTAAGTATATTAATATCTGTTAATTCAATTAAACGGCTGCTGGGATCCGGGCTGCTTGGGCTTGCCGCCAACCAAAAAGATAACATCCAATCTACAAGTTTGTGTGTGGGTGCGCACCCGCTTGGATTAACCAATCCAACCTTCATATGCCATTTCCGTTGTAAAGTCTCATTTCTGTGATTATGGTGTAATATATATTTTTTTTTTAATATTAACCCGCATGTAGAACATCTTACCAGTAATTGTTCTTGGTCGCAACGGGTGGATTTTATGTGCGCTTCTTGTTAACCTATAGGGTACACGCTGGCTTCATCAGTAGACATGAGACACGGGTTTCATTTTTTGGGGTGCCCATGCAAAGCCTGTAGTACTAACCCGTGGGGACTGCCCCCAGATCTGGGGGCTCCCGCAAGCCAAAGCCCGCCTCATAAGGTCTGACAAACTGGCTATTCCAATCACAGTCTTGCGAATAACCTCTACCCATATCACAATGTCTTTTGCGTGGGATTTATACGGGCTATATTTAGTACTACTGCTCTGAGAGCCAAATGGCATAGAGGCGAACGAATATACCAACGTCGGGTTTTACAGCGCAACCTATAAACAATCTGTTTTCTCACCGATGCCAACATGTAATCGAAAAGGATCCTTCTGCTCCCTTTAACCAGGCGAAGAGACTTCTCCTCAGAGAATCTTTTCGATCGATATGCTCGAAAATGCATTAAGGGATCGCAATCTAGGCTAAACTATTCACCCGCTCATAAGTAGCCTGAGTTTATAGGCTAAATGGGGCTACCTGGCCCGGGCCAGCAGGAGGCCAAAAGCCACTATGCGGGATGGGACATCTGAAGAAAAATATATAATTGCAATATTATATATATATTGAACTGAAATTCATTATTGTCACTTCTTCTAGCGAAGTGCTCACCAGAGACTTGAAATCAGGCCAAATTCTTAAGGGAGAAGAACAGTGTGAAAATTCAACATTTGAGCCTCATTGCTGTAAGTATCCAATATATACCCCTTATCGGTCTGCCGTACTGTCTAAGCATTCATAAATTAGGAAGGCAGTCTCCTAATGAGTACGCAAGGGATTGTCATTACCAAAAATTTCTCCTCTGCAATGTTTTGCTCACGATAGAACTTTTTCGAAAACACAACGTCTTCCATCTAAATTCGGTTCAGTTGAAGTAATATGATGCAATAACACTTTTCTCCAATTGAAATTTGTTTCCGCGGGTTTTTTTGCTACCATAAAGTATACCGGGGCCATTTTTCATTTTTTGGTTCAAACGGCGCCACGGATTTAATGAAATTAGTAATGTTCAGACATACATCGTAATTGAGATAATATGAGTTCGGAACAGAGTTTTCTGTTTTAATGTGGAACACTTCGCCATGTATCCCGTCCGATAGTTTTTACAGTTTGAGACTTTTCATCATTAAATTTGCTCCTTTCCAGGCAAGGAAAATCACGAAAATCTACAAAGCAGTTTGAATCTCATATTTTCTAATCTTTGATCTAAGTGCGCAACTGTTACTAGTCGGGTTAAGTTAATTATATTCCTTAAAGATTTTAATTTTTTTTATTAACAAATCCAATTCGCCACATGTCTACTTAAATATTGACATTTTTCTTGTTGGTTAAGCCCGGCGGGACCAGCCTGCTTCTTTGCCAAAACGTTTAATAGGGACACCATGCAAGATTAGGTTTTGATTTTTATTTATGGGAGCATGTATCGCAATTGGCAATTATGGAAGTGTACAAACCCTTAACTTCGTTTATAGAACCAAGGGGCGAACACCACGATGGTGATGGGAATACATTCCGACATTATTATGGTGGGTATTTTCTTCGTTTAAGCGGAAAAAATGAAGCTTCGCCATTTTTCGGTTCGTACAGGGGCCGGCGCAACTGACCACTAATTATCTTTGGCGCACCGGCGAGCTCTTCGACGGCTAAGCCGATATAAGATTTACGCTTATTAGGGGCAGGCAAAATTATCCATTATAAATCAATCTGAAGGTTATGCCCGTCGGCGGTACTATAAAGTTTATCGACGACAGTCTTCGTTCGCACATATCCCAATGGTTGGCTACACTAATAAGTTTATGCGCTTTTAAACAGACTATCAGTTAATTACCGGCCAACCGGTTTACGAGGTTTGAACCTTGTCTACGTTTACAATGGTTGTGCCACAGGGTGGTCGTAACAATATCGCATATATTGTGGCACACTATTAAGTGAATCGCGAATTGTATAATCGATGCTGCTGCATGTGTTTGGGCTCGCACTACACACATTTACCGACTATTTAGTGCATCGCAGACAGTCGTATGTGCACAGAAAACAGCTTTGTCACAAGAGGTAAAATAGAGACAACACTAATGACTATTCTTAGCAAAACCGACAATTCTGGCAATCGGCAATCAGATTGATAGTCTGCTTATATACACAGAGCGCTCGCATTAATGCCGGTTCAACTTTTCGGTAGTCCACATTTGGGACTTTATTTTTGCGGTGCGTTGGCTCGTTTTCCGGGTTGAATACCATTACATTTGTGGATCTCATTTTTTAGTCATCGCGCGGTACTGGGTGGCTTGCCGCTTGGGGGATGCTTGGGTGCCGGTTGCTGCTGCGCTGGCCGGTTACCATGGATTGGGTTTCCGCGTATCACAGAGGATATCTAATTCTGTTTCTTTGCACCCAACTTGGTTTTTCCAATTGGGTGTGATTATTGTGATTTCTCCAAACAACAGATAGTTTTCTTCGGTTGCTGAAGACCTTTCAGGCGGAGAAATAACAGTATAGCTTGAACGGTCCTTTTCGGGTTCGCAATTAATCGTTTCGCGAGATGATATATCATGAGAATAAGGTTGTGTACATCACCAATCTTGACAAAGATTCGACACAATTTTTGTTATCACTTCAATTAGATGTCACACCACATTGGTGCATTCAAAACTATTTCAGGCGCTAATTTGTTTGTGAACCTCAGTTATTTTAAATGTCTTGCAGCAAGTTCCAAAACATTTATCTTGACTTTAAACAAGATAAAAACACAATTTATAAGCGATATTTCTGTGGTATCATAATATTTGTTTGTAGCAAAAAGCACTTGAGTGAGAATATATGTTTAGTCAAAACAAATACATTTTCTGTTCTCTGCAGTATTAATTGCCTCAGTTGTCTTATTAATATTCAAACCTGTAAAGTAAAATTAATTTGAAATTTAGTGCCTATTGTTTTTAATTATAACTTTTTCTTTGATTTTAATAGATTGTTATATTAAATTATAAACAAAAATATATATTTTTCTAATCTACAGTAATGATCAAAGGGTCGCGTAAACAAATTCATATTAGCTGTGTGGGAGGAATTGCAACCATGGTAAACAACCAACAATTATAACAATGGAGGGAAGAACAGAATTTAAAACAAATAAACCGCCAATGTTGTTAAATAGATAACAACAAATAATGTATCCACACGTGAAGTTAGGCTCCTTTTTAGACTTACCGCATAAGAAAATAGGTCGAGCAGTCTGAAAAGTCAATGCTTTGATCCTTGATCGAAGCAGTAAGTAAGGTTTTAGTTTGAGATGTCATTCGGCGATTGAGTATTATAAATCCGGGATTCGGGACTTCAAAATAATTGAATCCCGGGATTTTTTAGTGGATCACAGTTTTTTCGGGGCTATTCAATGTATTTTTGAGTACTAATAGGCTTCATTCAGGTGGTATTTTTTTGTTTTTTTTTTGTGAATCCCGTGGATTGTATTCGGACCCGCGAAATAATAATCTAAATATGTTAAAAGTTAAAACGCAAATAGACTCGGTGATTAAAAGTAAAATTATGTTACGAAAGTTGTAACAAATTGAATTCTATTTTTTGCCTAACATGAAATTTGAGGAGCTTCTTGTGGCATGGATTATTATCCCCACTGTATGGGTCTGGAAATGTCCTTAGGTACATACGGCTACTAGTGAGTGAAGCTGCCGGTTGAATATTTCATCGTGCGTTGCATCCTGCCAGCGATTTCAAAAGATTCCTTTCATCTCATCGCTACCACAGATCTCGTAAGTGACACTGCAATACAATACAGCCAAAACTGTGTAGTAAGTTTGGCATCACTATCCGCTTGAGAAGTAATGAAAGTGCTGAAAGACATAGTTGCTTCTTTATCAGCTAAAATTGTGAAAGGTATCATTGGTTAAACAATTTTGGATTTTTCAAATGAATAAAGTGATAGTTTTTTCAAAATTTTCCAGACCGCTGCGTCCATTGGAATAAAACAGCTGACTGATTAGGCGGCTACAAAATGTAACTTGTAACTCAACATCAAATCTTTATTAATGTCATAAAAATATGTTAAATGTGATGTTGAATAGTCGTAAAATGGTTATATTTAATGAGTAATTTTATAAATGTTTAATAAAATTAATAACATCTAAACAATCGTGTTTACTTGACCACAATTATTCTTTTACAACTATCGTTAAAAGCTACTTTCTCGTGATTGTTTGGAAAGGGCTCTTATTGGCGTCCCTTCAAATGTAAATGCAGAAGGTCGCGCCTAAGTAATTCACTCATGCAATACTTTTCGCGTGGTACAACTTCTGCGAATAGGTGAACGGCGCCTTTTCCGCAGGAGTGTTTTGATATCGTTATACGCACTGTTTCGTACGTAGTGGGGATCTCAAAGCGCCCCAAATTCAAAAAATGTTGGCAGGGTAGAAATTCTTACTCCAAGGTTTTACTTGGTTTTACTTTATTAACGTCAATTTGTCGAGTATGTGAAATCAAGGAACCCGTTTGCACACTGAATGAACACTCCAATTTTGTTAACAAAATAATGCTAAAAAGTCACAAATTTTACAAAATTGGAATTATTTTCGGGGTCCCGAACAAATTCCCGGGATTTCGGGAAGCGGGGATTTATCCCGGGTAACGAACACATATTTCTTAATTTTTATTTATTTTATTACCAATAAGAAATAAAAATTCTGATTTGATTAAATAAAATATCAAATTTGGTGAAATGAATTGTTTTGTGTTTCAATTTTCCTTGAATTTATATCGGGTAACTATCTTTGAAAGTGCAAATAATGAATGCATTTAATGTACGGTAACTTTAACATTTATATTTACGATTTTTTTTTCACATGAAAATTCGAATATTTTATATAACATATTTTCTGAGTGAAATTCGATTATGAAAAATAGAAATAGTCGAATGTTCTATCTTGAATTGGTAAAAATAACGAAAACAAAGAAGAGAAAACAAATTAAAGCCGAATTAAAAAATCAACTCATTTGCGCAGACGAAAAAAAGTGTCATCTGTGGTGGTGGCAGACTAACTATAGCAACTGTGACATTGAAAGGCGTCTATAATATTTCTTGGTCTATTGGTACTAGATGTGAACAGCTGTGAACAGCTGACTATGATGTAGTATCTTAGTAGTTTTATCATGTCTTTTGAAGAAGTTTTATGTTGGCCAAAAACGAATGGAACCAATTTGCTCCCAAACTTAACTTAAATCAATAAGATCACAGTTTAATTTATAATTTACAATTACCGTAAACCACTAAAAATACTCAATAGTTTACTTTTTCTACTTGTAAACAAAAATGGCAGCTATTAAATCTTCAGATCAAACGAAATCTCTTATTTTGCCAGTTTGAACCATAGATTATAGAATTATAGATGGATGATCCCTTGTCTCCCGGAAAAAATGATGAACAATTGCAAAAATTAATTTTGCTGACATTTCGTTTGCAACAAAAATTAGAACTTTTATGATGCAGCCGAGCTAATTTATAAATAGAATTAATATAATTAAATGTTCGATATTTGAACAAAAAGAATTGTGATTACTCCGCGAAATATACGAAATTTTATAATTTTGAGGCAGTATTCGCACTCTATCGAAACAACACAAGCTACCGGGGACTGACTCCTTTACGAAAAAAAGTCAAACGAAATGTCAGAAAATTTTATTTTTGAATCTGACAAATTTTTTTTCCCGGACGTGGAAGTGGATCATCATATTTATATGTCTATAATCTATGTTTTTTCTGGAAAGTACACGATACAGAACCTAATAAGTAATATGCTCATACCATTTGACACGATTACATATAATCTGCCAACATTTGTTTTGAATTTGGGTCGCTTTCCGAGAATCCACCACTACTCGAAAAACAGTCCGTATACGATTAATCTAAACTCACGAAGAAGCGCCGGTCACTTCTTATAATTTAATAAATTATAAGAAGGCTTAGTTGTGCTTGGTGTCAACAAAAATTTAAAATATGGCTCGTTGTTAACAATAGTGTGGCAAAATACTTTCATGTGAAGTAGGCAGGATGGAAATAACTATCACAGTTGTGCGATTTGTTGCAAAGTGTCAACTTACCGAGTCTGTGGTGAAGCGAGTGAGGATTGAAACGGAGAACTTTGAAATGGTGGCAGATAATGCGAAACATTCTCTTACACGCTGAAGATTTGTGCCTCCCAAACCGGAAAAAAATCATAGTTGTTTTGAATTTTATCCAACACGTCCCGCAAACAACGCGAAACGATGGCCTTATACTCACGGATATTGTCGCCGCAGATGTGTTGTGTCGGCAGGGTTTATCCGACGTATTGAAGGTGCCTTAAGATTCTTTACAAACACCGACATTCCGTCCGGAATAACTGATAGTCTGTAAAGCGCATTAGCCGCTCAAATCGCCGAGTTTAGCCGCTAAAATCGCCATTTTTTTACAATTACTTTTCTTTAATAATCCATTTTAAGGTATACAAACTTTGCTTTGCAAAATTTGCTTTGGGCAATTCCCCATCAAGTTATAATAAAATTTGCAACAAATATGTATAATTTTATGCCTTTTTTACTGATTTCACTTTTAAAGTGAAAACTAAACCAGTAGAAAAGGCATACAATTATACATTTTTGTTTCAGATTTCATTATAACTTGATGGGGAATAGCCCAAAGCTAGTTTTCACAAAGTTTGGTAATTCTTAAAATGGATATTAAAAGAAAAATAATAGTGAAAAAGTGACGAGATTTTTAGCGACATATAAAGGTGGGTATTAAGTTCGAGTTCATCGTATAAAACGTATATTTTTTCACGATTAAGCTTTTTCTTTAAATAATCGCATTTAAGGGAATACAAACTGTTGTGAAAATTTGCTTATTGGGCTATTTCCCTAATCCAAGTTATAATGATGAAATATGCAACAATTTGATGTATTAATTATTTTATGCAATTTTTTAAATGATTCTTAGTTTTCACTTAGCGTAAGGTACTGATGTTCGCTTTTCGAGTTGAAATTTTCGGCGGTTACTTCTTTATTAAAATCTTCAATAAAAGCAGATAAGATTATACTCAAATTGATAACGCAGTTTCTTGTTGCCTCTAGATTCGGCAAGACTTTATCAAGAATACTGTTTGTTTTCATTTATATTTTTTGATTATTTCATGAAAAGTAATCGCGAAAATAAAGTAATTTTGTCAACTCGAAAAACGGTAACAATAGGTACCCACCTTTAGTGAAAAATGACTATTTACGGCGGCACAAACTCGGAACTTAATTTACTCACCTTACAACTCAAATTAATACCGCACGTTATTAGTTAGAGTTTAGCCCGGCTAAGTAAGTACTATGTTCGCTTTTCGCGTTGAAATTTTCGTGGTTATTTACTAAAACAGTTCAAATAGTAAAGCTAGACCAAGATAAACTTAAATTGAATGCGTAGTTTCTTGTTTCCTCTAGATTCGGCAAAGATTTACAGGAGATAAGTTTGTTTTTCATCTTATAATTTTTGGTTTATTTCAAGGAAAAGTAATCGCGAAAAATAAAAGTGGTTTCTCAAACCTCGAAAACCGAACAAGTACCTACCTACCCTAAATCGTAATTTTTTCCACATAAAGTGAAAAGTAAAACCAGTAAAAAAGGGCCCAATAACAAGTATACATTTTTTTTCAGATTTTTCATTAGTAAGAACTTTGTTGGGAAGTAGCCCAAAGCAAAGTTTTTACAAAGTTTGTATTCCTTAAAATGGATATTAAAGAAAAAATTATCGTGAAGAAAGTACTCGAAATTTGTTTTTTTTTTTGTAAATACTGCACTACCTGTGAATTAATTTTATCATGTGTGAAATATTCAGAGATCACAAATAACCATATGTACACACGAACCCACACCTACATCTACAATGGGCAAGGATTGGGCAATAAAGCGTATTTTTTTAGTAACTAACACAGTGCATATACTGCAGTGGCATTTTGAAAGAGATGTGTCGTTGAAATCAAAAGTAGGAAGTATGCCATGAATGGTACTCACTTTTTTGCATTGATGTATTAATTAAATACGCCCATAGAGAAAATCCGACATTAAAAAGCAAGAACAAAAGACAAACGAAAGGGTTTTTTGCCCACGCATCTAGTTTTTGATAAGTCTTTTTCGAGGAATTTTCAATGTTGAGCATCAAATGAAATTAAAATTCAAATCAGCTATTAAATAATTAAGTAAGCCTTTGTTTTGCCATTGAGAAGCCGAGGGTTATACACATGAAAAAAAAATCAAATTTAAAAATCAAATTTTATGCGTTAATGAGACTGCAAGAAAACATCTAAATTCGCAGCACTGTTTAAAAAAATTCGTTACATTTTTCGTACTGGTGATTCTACAAAAAGTACTATTATTCCACCAACCCCTCATGTTATAATGGCTGACCAATTACGAAATCATGACAATGCTTGACGCCAAACATATTTTCTGCCATTGTTAACGTTCTGACTGTAAACGCTACAATTTTTTGTCAAAGTGAAAGAAAACAAAATAAAAGACAAAGACCTAGTGCAGTGGGCTCAAAATGAAAATGGCTTATAGTTTATAAATAACCACTTACAAAAGATGCAACAAAAAGAAAATTTTTCGAGTTAATTTTTAATGGTGATCCTACATATTCGTTTGTAGCTGAAGGTATACATCAGAGACACATAACAAAAAACCAACTAATAGCCATAAATACACATAACGCGTTTGTTTCAACCCCATTTTTTTTCTTGTATATCAATTTCAGTGAAAAAAGACCTAAATATACCACAAAATGCTGTATTCAAATCTGACCACAGATTTGTTTCTAATCTGAATATATTTGGCGAATACGTGCCGACAATATAATTGATAACGTTATAATTTAGTGTTGGATATCAAAGTGACAAGTAAAATATGCAATATAGTAATAAGTGGATGGAATATTTGTTTACAGCACAAAAAAAAAAAACAAAAAGCCCCAAAATCTCTAATGCGCATGCATTTGCTCAGTTTTTGGCAAACATATTATTTATTATTGTGTCTATCAGTTAAATGGTATCTAAATTAATCCGCATTACATGTCCGTTCCCAATAAGGGCTCAAAGATCCGTTCCCATTAGAGTACAGGAACAGTGCCCGTTGGAGATCAAGAACCCCACACTCTTTGAATTGTTCCAACACCAAGATCCTACAGTTTACGTTGAAGGCCAGAGTACGTAATGATGATGACGATGATATGAAGAATGAAGGCGAGACACAAGACAATGATTTTTCTATCAATATTCAAGCCTTTACTCTGCTAACTATAATCCCTCCGTACAGTGCAAGAACTTTCCTGGAAGAGAGGTAAGTAGCTAATGGATTAGACGGCAAATAAATTGGCAGTTATAAAAGTAGTGGCCATTTCGGCAGATAATAAGGAAAATTTCGTGAAATTCAAGATATCTTGAGCAGCCAAGATTGATAAAATAAAACATATGGACACGAAATAGCAAAAGCGATAAATTGGTTATTATAACAAATAGTGATCCAAATGTGAAGTAAGTAATTTATATTGAAGGTAAATATATGTGAAGTAATCTCTAAACTATAGCAGGCATCCATCCTTGTTTGCTGTGATAACACCCAACATTTTAGCCCACTGAACTAATATGGAGCCACCGTGGTGCAATGGTTTTAGCATGCCCGCCCTGCATATCAAAGATTGTGGGTTTGAGCCCATTTTCGACCAAACATCCAAAAAGCTTCTTGAGTGGTGGATTAATCACCACTGTAAATGCTGTGAACATTTCAAAGTGGTTTCAAAGTTTCATGCAAGTGGAACGCCGTTCGGACTCGGCTAATAAAAAGGAGGTCCCTTTGTCATTGACGCCTTAACATAGAATGGGCAGCACTCAGTAATGAGAGAGAAGTTCACTCCCAACAGTGGTATCACAATGGACTGAATAGTCTAAGTGAGCCTGAAAATCGGGCTGCCACTATCCTAACCTACCTTTGACTTAATTTGCTCTGAGTAGATCAAAGCATAACAGGTTGCAACCTCAATGTATTTAAGCTCCACACATTTTTGACACATTTTCTGCAATTGGTTTTACTTATCGAATGCATAGTCCATTAAGTCCTTAACTTTCGGCCTTTAAAATGTTGTCAAATAGAAAAAATTCATCCAAATTGGCACTTAAGACGCCATGAAGTTGAGTGTAAAAAAAAATTGTTTAGCTCATTTTCATGTTTTACACATGCTTTAAATTGAAGATGCCGTGTTCTTCGATAAGCGCTACGTACATTGGACGCCTTCGAGACGATGGATCGGGCTACTTTGGCTGGAAAGTCATCAACGGTCCACAGCTCCCATTACTACCATTGTGTGCCAATTATTGTCCGTCCGTACTAGTTACATTCTTGTTGGCCTGGCTTCGGTAAGTGTAGAAGAAATTTTTGTCTTGCTCAATTTTTTTCCTTGGGAAATTTTCTCTTTCTATTTCTTTTGCTTTGTGTAGGTCAAAAAACTAGTTGCAATCTACAAATTGTATCATCCGGCATTTGACCCATTTCCGTGCAATGTGCTACTTATAAGAATCCATAGTCCTTAACTTGCTTTCTAAAATGGTTCAAATAGAAAAATGCACTTCATTTCAAGTATTGGTTTGGTTTTTAAAAAAATGCAATCGTCTTGGCCTTAACAAAGCAATAAATATAAAGACAACCCGCCGATAAACTTATTTTAATTTTAATTCTGCATTTTAAATCATAATTTCAGGTTAAGTAGGGATGCATTTTTGGCAATTAAGCTCAAAACCAAGTGAAATATTCCCATCTGGAATTACGAGAAACCTATATGTGCCCGTGTGCAATGGCAGGCGCGGCAGTTGGCAAATTTTATTTGATGCCCTACCATTAATGCCAGACATCAATTAAAGAGCCGGCAGGCCTTAATACCTCCAAGACCGTAGCCTTATTAATACCGATGACTATGCAGTAGTAATATAATACTCATGTTAAGTCAATTAAACGTTTTTTAGAGGAGGAAACAAAAAATAAATAAATCGGACTATTCTGATAATCAAGTTTGTACCAAAAAAGTTCAAAGTAGACTGTTAATTGAAATTCGGGTTTAGAAACTTCGACTTGAATCAAGCTTTCTTTGTTGGCATAAATCTTAACGAAATGTTTTATATTTATAATATACCAGTAATAAAGAACAAGTGGAAGTTCTTCTAACGGCACAACTTTAAAAACTGTTTCTTATATAAATCCAATTTTTCCTCCGTTCGGCTTTATTGGATATTTTTAAGGAGTAATTTTAATTTTTTGTATAAATAATTAAAAGAGAGATAAGAATAATAAAATGGTACAAATTAATTTAAATTGTGTCGAAAACAAATTCTAACTATCCATTCTAGAAAAAATTGGAATTATTGAAAATA
>PGFW01054670.1:8608-22356 GCA_003123925.1 Haematobia irritans | reverse complement strand
ATGAATTGTTAGATACCATACCAACACCATGTACCAAATTTCAGCCGGATCGGATGAAATATGCTTCTCTTAGAGGCTCCACAAGCCAAATCTGGGGATCGGTTTATATGGGGGCTATATATAATTAAGGACGGATATGGACCAATTTTTGCATGGTTGTTAGAGACCATATACCAAACTTCACCGGATTGGATGAAATATGCTTCTGTTAGAGGCTCCACGAGTCAAATCAGAGGGTCCCTTTATATGGGGCTATACGTAAAAGTGGACCGATATGGCCCATTTGCAATACCATCCGACCTACCATCAATAACAACTACTTGTGCAAGTTTCAAAGCGATAGCCTTGTTTCGTTCGAAGTTAGCGTGATTTCAACAGACGGACGACGGACGGACATGCTTAGATCGACTCAGAATTTCACCACGACCCAGAATATATATACTTTATGGGGTCTTAGAGCAATATTTCGATGTGTTACAAAAGGAATGACAAAGTTTATATACCCCCATCCTATGATGGAGGGTATAAAAATGATTGAATCCGCGATTTTCGTGATTGAAATCAAATAAAAATTTTTTGTGTGTAGCCACTTCATGCAATTGTCTTTAGAACACAATGAACCCATCCCCTAACCTGTTCAAATGTCTCTATCATGGGGTTAATTCACACTTTTCTGGCCCTTTTGCAACTATAACAGGGACAGTTCTATTTTTAGATATGTTTCTTCAGTTATTTTTTCCCTACATTTGTTCATTTCCAACCAATATCACTAACATTTAAATTGACGTTTCGATGATATGTGTTCAATGGCGTTTGTGGCTGAGTGTGTTAAGGCGTTCTGTTATGGTGCCTGTAAACCCAGGTTCAAAACCTGATCGGAGCGAAAAAGTTTTCCAATTTGTAAAAATTGGATAATAAGGAAGTAAAAAAATAGCATTGATAAAAACAAAAAGTAAAATTGGTGTAAAAAAACTTTTTTAAGAACTGTCTCTTTAACATGTTTATTTGAACCGGTTAATTTATGGGTTGCAAACAACCTGTCAAAGATTGGTTTGTTGGTATCTATGTAGGGGTCAATTGACCCTTCTTAAGACAACTCCATGTTAATTTCACCAGTTAAAGGACCTGTACCGGTTATAAAGGACAGGTGAAACGACCGGTTTGGGACCAGTCCCAAGAACTAAAAGGGATGTTTTCGACACACACACACGAAATACAAGCAGTACCCCTTCAGTTCTTGGGACTGGTCCCAAACCGGTCGATTCACCTGTCCTTTATAGCCGGTACAGGTCCTTTAACTGGTTAGGTGACCGGTGAAATTAACATGGGGTTGTCATAGGAAGGGTCAATTGACCCCCACATAGATACCTACAAACCAATCCTTTAACCGGTTGTTTTCAACCCACCAATTAACCAGTTCAAATAGACATGTTAGAGAGACAGTTCTAAAAAAACAAATTTTTCCACCAAGTTTACTTCTAATTTCTATCAATGTTGTTTTTTACTTTTATTTGTCTTATTATTAATTTTTAACAATTTAAAAATTTTCGCGTCTGAACCTGGGTTTACCTGGCAGCATAACAAACGTCTAACGCATTCAGCCACAACGCCATTGAACACCAGCGTCTAACGTCAATTTAAATGTTTGTGATATTGGTAGAAAATGAACAAATGTAGGGAAAATATAACTGAAAAAAATCTAAAAATAGAACTGTCCCTGTTATAGATGCAAAAGGGCCATAAAGACCGTTTTTCCTATCTTTCGGTGTACAAATTATATGTTTGGAACTAAAATTTTTAGCACATTATTTTGAAGTGTAAGCATATAATATTCATCAACAGGCATAACATGTTTGCGACATATATGTTAATATGTTAAAACATATTAAGATACAACATAACATTTTTTAAAATGTTATATGTGTGGATGCAAACATATATTAATTTAGAAATTGCCCATAAACATATATGTGATTAGAAAGAGAGACAGAGAGATTATACTGTAAGTCAAAAAATAGAAGTAACCAATTGGTGCCTTACAAATACATACAAAAAAAATCATTAAAAATTTTTTCTATCAGTGTATGGTGGAACATAATATGTTTGAACAATACAAACAATATTTTGTTTGGACCAATCCTTAAAATATATATGCTAGAAGCAGAATGTGTTTGGGAGTATATGTTTTGAGGGTAAACGAACAACTACCCCAGTTAGCCTTCTTCATTCTGCTGTTTATGATTACATTGTACTTGAATTTCCGTATTAAAAATACTTTAATCAAAACTCTCAAAACCACAAACATTTATTAATAGTTGCTGTCACCTCATAAGGAATTTTCCATTCATTATTATCATTATCCTGGTGACAGTTTACAGCAGAAATGAATGAAATCACCTTGTTGGCCAACTGTTGCCTGTCACTTGGACTGTGTCAACACAATGCCAACTTTTGATATCCTTAAAACGTGATGCACATTTAAAAGCCATAAATCTTCCGGTTCATCAGAAACATGTCCGTATAGTCGCGTTAAAGAATAATGCCAACAATCCAACAAAACACGGAAACAAATTATGTGTGGAAAATAAATCACCGTATTTAAAACCTAGGACACAGAACAATTTGTAATAGATTAGGGTAAAAAGTAATTTTGGGATTTTTTCGAAAAACTGTTTTTTGGAAAAAATACTGGGAATTTAAAATCTAAAGTTTCGGCAGGAACATGCCAGGGGAACACCTACATAGCGGTTTATTTATTTTGGAATACATTTTAACCACCGCAACAGATATGTTTGGGTGGACATTTGGCAATGGAAGGGGAACAATATCTCTGGAACGGGATATGCCTGCCAGGACTACATTATGCGGCAGTGATATAGTTTCTAGTGAAATACCTATCGAACAAGGTATAGCATAATATACAAGATTTGATTTTTAAGACACAACATAACGCATCTTTTAATTTCTGTATTATATTACTAAATTTCTGAAGGGATAGTGGCGCATATCTCATGGACAACGAAGCTACCGCTCTGACCTAAAATTATGACAAATTTATATGCTTGTAAACCACTTCAACTCAGAGGGTAAACATTTGTCTGAAGCGATATTTCAGACTCCAAATTGTTCCTCGCAATAATTGGTTATTTTACCTATAATTTTCGGAGGGGAGAATGCGTCCAGGGGAGTGGGGGTAAATCCTGCCGGACATAGGCTCCCACACAATAATCCATACTCCTAAAGACGACTTTTCGACAAAAGAAAGCAGCGAATCAAGAAATTTGATTTTCTGGGATTGCTCCAGCTCACTCATCAATAGACCCTTTTTTCGACCAAAAAATACAAAAACTGAAATAGAAGCAAAAGCAGAAAATTTCGCCGCAGATGCTTGGCCAGGAGGGCCAGTGCTAATATGTGGACAACGGGATCTCCTTCCGACATGGCATAAAAGACATTATAAAGCTCCGAAGAAAACACCTATACCGAGATTGGATGTCACTTTATTCCAGAATTGATTTTGGTATACCCAGATAGCGCCTGTTCAAATGTGGCCGCATTCCATCGCAGATTCTTGGCCGGGCAGCAGTGGGCCATATCTTTGGAGACGAATATACCTGCCGACAAAGGGATGACCACTGTTGTATAGTCCTACGAACCCTATCTTTCGCGGAATGGTGTCACTATTATTCAGGATTGGATTTACGGTCATACCCGAGATACGCCTGATTCAAAAAGTGGGCCAATCTTCAATAGCAGATTCTTGGGCCGGGAGGAGTGGCCATAATCTTTTGGAAGGATTATCCTTGGCCGACACGAAGATATGACCATTTTGTAGCAGTGGCTAGGAAGCCTACTTTCGCGGAAATGGTGTAAACTTGTATTCGCAGAAAATTGATTTTGTATACCCAGATACGCCTGTTCTAACATGTGGCCTCATTACATAGCAGATTCTGGCCGGGAGCAGTGGCCATATCTTTGGAAACGAATGTATCCTGCCGCACGGAGGATGACCGATGTTGTATCAAGTGCTAGGAAGCGTTCTTCCGGAATGGTGTCGACTTTATTGGGCAGAACTTGATTTTCGTATACCAGATATCGCCTGGTTCAAGATGTGGCCGCCCTTTCATAAGCAGATTCTGGCCGGGAGAGTGGGCCGATATTTTGGAGGAATTATCGTGCGAACATCAAATAACACTGTTGTATGTCCTAGAAGCTATTTTTCCGGCATGGTTCCACTTTATCGCCCCAGATTGATTTCGGTATACCCTCAGATACGCCTGTTCAAATGTGGCCGCATGTTCATGCAGATTCTGGCCGGAGCAGTGGGACCATATCTTTGAACGAATTATCGTCGACATAATTAACGGACTGTTTGAATAGTCCTAGAAGCTGGACTTTCGGCATGGTGTCCACTTTATCCGCAAGAATTGATTTTCGGCTATACCCAGAATACGCCTGTTCAAATGTGGCCCCATTTCAAATAGCGATTTCTGGCCAGGGAGCAGTGGCCGATATCTTTTTGGGAAGCGAATTATCCTGAGCCGACAAAGGGTGACACTGTTGATACTAGTCCTAGGAACCTTCTGTTCCGGATGGTGATCACCCTTTTTCGCAAGAAATTGCTTTCGGTATACCAAATACGCTCTGTTCAAACAAGTGTCATTTCATAAGCCAGAATATGGCCGGGAAGCCAGCTGGCCATATCTGTTGAACGAATTATCCTGCGCACGATGATGAACGCAATTTTGTAAGCAGTGCTAAGTAAGCTTACGCTTTTCGGCGGAATGGTGTAACTTTATTTCGCAGATTAGATTTTGTATACCACAGATCGCCCTGTTCAAGTGTGGCGCATCTTATAGCAGATCTCTGGCGCGGGAGCAGTGGCAACTAATCTTATTGGAACGCGAATTATCCTGCCGAACGAGGACATTGACCACTGGTTGTAAGCAGTGCTAGGAAGCTCTACTTTCCGGAATGGTGTCACTTATATTGCAGATTGATGTTCGGTATAGGCCAAAATAACGCCTTTTTCAAAAGTGGCTCATTTCATAGCAGAATTGCTGGGCCGGGAGGCAGTGGCATATCTTTACGAATGAAATATCCTGCCGACACGAGATGACACTGTATGTATAGTCCTAGAAGCTACTTTCCGGCATGGGTGGTTCACTTTATCCCAGAATTGATTTCGGTATACCCAGATACGCCTGTTCAATGTGGCCCCATTTCAATAGCAGATTCTGGCCGGGAGGCAGTGGCATCATTTGGAACGATTAATCCTGCCGACAAGGGATGATCAATCTGTTGTATAGTCGCTAAGGAAGGCCTACTATTCCGCGGATGGTGTCACTTTATTCCAGAATTTGATTTTCGTATACGAATAGCGCACTGTTCAGAAAGTGGGTCAATTTCATTCGCAAGTAATCTGGCCGGGAGCAGTGGCCATATCGTTTTGGAACGAATTAATCCTGCCGACACGGAGATGCACCACTGTTGTACGTGGGCTATGGAGTACTTTCCGGATGGGGCCACCGAGTGGTGCAATGGTTAGCATCCCGCCTTTGCACATACACAAAGGTCGTGGGTTCGATTCCTGCTTCGACCAACACCAAAAAAAGTTTTTCAAAGCGGTGGATTATCCGCAGCCGATCAGTAATGCTGCGTGACATTTTCTGAGGGTTTCAAAGCTTCTCTAAGTGGTTTCAACACTGCAATGTGGAACGCCGTTCGGACCTTCGGCTATAAAAAGGAGGTCCTTGTCATTGAGCTAACATGGAATATCGGGCAGCCTCAGCTGTAAGAGAGAAGTTCACCCCATGTGAGTATCAACAATGGACCTGAATAGTCTAAAGTGACGGCCTGAGTACATCGGCGCTGCACTACAACCTAACCTAAACCTAACCTAACCTACTTTTCCCGGAATGGTGTCATTTCATTGCAAGAATTGATTTCGGTATACCCAAATACGCCTTTTCAAAAGTGGTCAATTTCATAGCAGAATCTGGCCGGGAGCAAGGGTGGCCATGAATGTTTCGAATGAAATATACTGACGACACGAGAATGACCACTGTTGTACGTGCTAGGAAGCCTTAGCTTTCCGGAATGGTGTCCTTTATTGCAGAATTGATTTCGGATATACCCAGATACGCTTGTTCAAAACTGTGGCCCATTTCATAGGGCAGATTCTGGACGGGAGGCAGCTGGCCATATTTTGGAAGAAATTATCGGGTGCCGACATCAAATTACGCACTGTTTAATAAATCCTAGGAAGCTTACTTTCCGGGCATGGGTGTCCACTATTATCCGAGATTGATTTTCGGTGATACCAGATACGCCTGTTCAAATGTGGCCCGGCATTTCATCAGCAGATCTGGCCGGCTGAGCAGTGGGCCATACTTTTTGGGAACGAATTTATCCTGCCGACAAGGGATGACCACTGTTGTAATAGTCCTAGAAACCTTTCTTCCGGGATCGGTTGTCACTTTATTCCAGAATTGATTTGCGTATCCCAAATAAGCTGTTCAAAAGTGGTCAATTTCATAGCAGAATCTGGCCGGGAGGCAGTGGCCATGATTCTTTGGAACGAATTATCACTGCCCGACCGAGATGACCAAATTTTGTAGCAGTGCTAGGAAGCTACTTTCGCGAGGATGGTGTACACTTTATTCCAGAGATTGATTTTGGTATACCAGTAATAACGCCTGTTCAAATGTAGGCCCTGTTCAATAGCAAATTCTGGCCGGGAGCAGTGGCCATGATCTTTGGAACGGATATTATCTCTGGGGCGACACGAGATGACACTGTTGTACACCGTGCTAGGAAGAACTAACTTTTCGCGGAATGGGTGTCACTTTTATTGGCAGAATTGATTTCGGTATATCCCAATAGCTTTTCAAAAAGTGGTCAATTCTCATAGCCAGAATCTGACCGGGAGCATGTGGCCATATCTTTCGAAATGAATTCCTGCGACACGAGATGACACTGTTTTATGTACAAGTGCTAGGACAGCTACTTTCCCGGGAATGGTGTCACTTTTATTGGCAGATTTGATTGCGGTATAGCCCAGATACGCCTGTTCAAAATGTGCCCATTTATAGCAAGACTTCTGCGGGAGAGCTGGCCATATATCTTGGGAACGAATTATCCTGCCGACAAGGGATGAACACTGTTGCAATAGTCCTAGGAAGCCTTACTTTCCGGATGGTGTCCTGTTATTGCAGAATTGATTTCGGTATACCCCAGAATACGCCTGTTCAAGATGTGGCCCATTCAATATGCAGCATTACTGGCGCGGGAAGCAAGTGGCCTATCTTCGGAACGAATATATCCTGCGACATGAAATAACCACTGTTGTATAGTAATAGAAGCTGGCTTTCGGGCGGAATGGTGTTCAATTTGTTCCAGCAATCTGTTTTGGTATACCCAAATACGCCTGTTCAAATTTGGAAAAAAAAATTCAAAAAAATTTGTAATAGATTAGGGTAAGAAAAAATTTTTTTTGTGGTTTTCAAAATAAGTAGGTTTAAAGAAAACACTATTTTGAATATAAGTAAAATTTGCAAAAACAGTGCCGCCTATAAAGCAATTTTGTTCTCTTCTTAAATAATATTGACTACAATAAAGCTAGTGGGTGTAAGACCAATTTGGCAACTGACCGTATAAAAACTCCGAAATCTTTTCCGGATTAATGTAACATTATTTCCAAATCAAAGTTGTGTATGCAGATGCTTTAACAAACTGTTTTCCTAAATATTTTAATTATTAGTGGTTTTTAAAAAATAAAAATAATTCGAACAATAAAATTTTATCAGAAAGGTAAGCCCAACCTGATTTGAACATGCATACTTAAATAAACTTGTATTCCAACTCACGTCATCAAGCGAGTTAGGGAGCCACTGCCTTGGACCGATAACTGGCAGCAATCGAAACTTTCCTATATGACGTAATTCCAGGTTTTGTCATTTAATTAAACACAGGTAAGACCTCACATACATAGTTTCTGTAAGATGTCTACATTTCAATTACGCCATTTTGGTTAATGCTGAGGCCTTACCTGATTTTCAGGTTGCTTTAACAGAGCTCAAGAGGTTTAACAACTCCGAAAATTAATGACAATTATATTTAATGAAAATGAAAAACCTCTGTAGAAAGTTGGTAATAATTCCAAGCAGGAAATATCATTAGAAGTAAATTGGCGAAAGTAGAGAATTTCTTATGAAAACCTTTTGCTATATTGGGTTTCATAAAACTACCACCAAACAGTCTGTGGGTTTTGCACTAATGTAAGTTTTTATTGTTATGAATCCTTTAATGCTGAGCAAAACTTTTCGAAGATTGATATTTTCATAAAAGTAGTGAATTAGTTGTTTTCCACAGAATATAGCAATGGAAAACCAAATTTTTTTGCTTGGGCTGTGCATTCAAAACGAGATTTCTTGGTGCTAAGCAAAGATTGACTAAATTTATTTAATATTTTTTTTTTATCTAATATATTGTTAAAATTCAAAATTTTAAGTAAAATTTATAAATCTTAGACACTGTATAGAGCTAAAGTGCATAAGTGCCGTTTAGGATTTCGTTAAGTTTGTAATTAAGTTTTTAAGGTATCTAGCGTACGATGAGTAGCGTAAACTTAAGGTAATACTATAATTAAAATGAAGATGTAAACTTAGTTTATTTAGACTTAGTTTGTTGTTAACTATTTGCGTAATACAATTTTTTGCTATACAGTGTAATTCATATAATCTTTATACGTGATGCAAAAGATTGGTATCATTCACAATTTGTGTGAATGAGATGCTCTTTGGGTTAAATATAAATATAATTTTAACAAATTTTAAATTCAAGAATATTATAAAATCGCTCAATGGCAACACTATGCCGCACGGTCAATGAGGGAGCAAAGAGAAAATGTATGCTTACCCTTTTAAAGCGCAAGAGAACCAATGTCGTAACACCGTTACTAGTTTCAATTTTTTAAGGAACTGAGTGAACCCCAATACACACAATATAAAGCAGATCGTTATCCATTTCTTGTAGTCGTTTAGGTTGAGGCTATTCCGCGTAAGAGTGATTCAGTGAGTTAGGAATGGTCTAAGTAGGTTAAGCGTTTGGCTGTATTTTTCTTATTAACAGATTGCGAGTTCGAGTCACGTTTGATTGACTTGTGACACGTTTTTATTTAATTTGAGAATTACTGTAATGCTTTTTTTTTTTACTAAGAAATGTCATTTCATCGACATCAGAATTTCCTCCAAAGCAACCAAGAATGTATAAATACACCTCTTAATGGATGTCTGGAAACAATATTTTAATGCATTACAAACGGATTGACGAATTAGTATAGGGACCCATGCGGCTAATGATGGAGGCTGGTTAAAAAAATATTGTATATACACATATATAGCTGTATAATAGTAGTCAAAAGTGGGCTCGAAACACCTATCCCTTGAAGCAAAATTAGTTGTACCGAACGCTCAACCTATTCGGCTATGCCAATCATTTGGAACTATGTGGCGAATAACTCAACTAAACGATATACCACTACAATTGCAAGTGTTAGTTCACGCTCAAGTATGTGTGTTTGCGTTTCCACCCCAAAATCCATTTCTCAAATTGAAACATAGTAACGGGATTAAAGTTAATTTGTTCTCTTTGGGTTTTTATAAGATTAATCGGGTATTTTCTATTTGCTCTCACGTTAAAATGTTGTAGTATTGCCAATGTTCTTTTTAATATCACCGATAATAATTTTATTAGATTATTAAGTTTAATTAGGCAATAGAAATGCGGACATGAATTTCAAAGAAAAAACTTAATTTTTAAATGAATTTGCAATGAATGGTGCACGTAAGGTCTCGAAAATAAAGTGGTTCTGCAATTATATTTTTGGTTATAAAGTAAGACATGCCTACACTAAAAACAGTGAAGCGCACCATGGGCATTAAAGTCAATTAATAACTTTATTTAGGTTCATAGAAAATGATTATGTTTTTTAGTTTAAATTTCCGCCAATGATGAGAAAAATTCTTTAAATTAATATTTTGGATGTGCATGTAGGATGAACTACAAAGAAGAAAAGTTACACAAGATGAAACGATTTCGTTTTTCACTGAAAAAGTTTTTAAAAATTTCCTAAAATTTGTAATTTTTGGCTAAAAAATGTAGACAATGAATTTCTGGAACATGTCGAAAATTATTAATTTACTTATTTTTGTCATATGTATGTTGAGGTCTACCCGTGTTTACTTAAAGACAAAACTGGAATTACGTCATGAGGAAGTTTCGCTGCGCAGATTATCAGCTCGAAGGGGTGGCCCTAATCGTTGGATGAGTCGAGTTGAATTCTAGGTTTATTTAAGTATCCAGGTTCAAATCACGGTTCGCTTACTTTTAATAAAATTTTATTTGAATTTATTTTTATTTTAAACACTAATAATAAAATTTAGAAAATGGTGTAAAGCATCTGCATACACCAACTTTGACTTTGAAATAATGTTACATTAATCCGGAAAAGAGTTTCGGAGTTTTTTTTACATACGCCGTTGGCCGAAATGTCTTACACGACATACTTTAGTTGTAGTCAATAATATTTAAGAAAGAACAAAATTGCTATATAGGCGGCACTGTTTTTTGCAAAATTTTACTTTAAATTCAACAAATAGTTTTTCTTTTAAGCTCACTTTTTTTTGCAACACAAAAATTTTTTTTTCACCTAATCTATTTACAATTGTCCAAATTTGACCAGGCGTTATTTGGGGTATACCAAAATCAATTCTGGAGCAAATTGACACCATTCGGGGAAAGCAGCTTCCTAGTCACTATACAACGTGGTTATTTGAATGATCGGCACGAAATTCAGTTCCGAAAGATATGGCCACTGCTCCCGCCAGATCTGCTAATGAAATGGGCCACATTTGAACAGGCGTATCTGGGTATACCGAAAATAATTTCTGGATAAAGTGACACATGCGGAAAGTAGCTTCCTTAGGACTACTAGCAACAGAGGGGGGGGGCGGAGGGGGGGGGGTGGGGGGGGGGGGGGGGAGGGGGGGGGGGGGGGGGGGGGGGGGGGAGGGGGGGGGGGGGGGGGGGGGGGGGGGGGGGAGGGGCGCGGGGGGGGGGGGGGGGGGGGGGGGGGGGGGGGGGGGGGGGGGGAGGGGGGGGGGGGGGGGGGGGGGGGGGGGGGGGGGGGGGGGGGGGGGGGGGGGGGGGGGGGGGGGGGGGGGGTGGTTAATTTGATGTCGGCACGAATAATTTCGTTCCAAAGAATATGGCCAAGTGCTCCGCAGATGCTATGAAATGGCCAGCATTTGAACAGGCGTATCTGGGTATACCGAAAATCAAATTCTGATAAGTGACACCATGCCGGAAAATAGCTTCCTAGGACTATACAACAGTGGTTATTTGATGTCGGCAACGATAATTCGATCCAAGATTGGCCACTTGCTCCCGCTGGCCAGAAATCTGCTATGAAATGGGCCACATTTGAACAGGCGTAAATCTGGGTTATACCGAAATCAATTGCTGAAATAAAGTTGACACCGATATCCGGAAAGTAGCTTCCTACATGTACAACAGTGGTCATCTCGTGTCGGACAGGATAATTCGTTCTCAAAGATATGGCCAATCGCTCCCGCCAGTAATCTGACTAATGAAATGGGCCACATTTGAAGCAGGCGTTATCTGGTATACAAAATCAATTCTGGATAAAGTTACACCATTCGGAAAGTAGCTTCCTAGCACTGTCAAAATTGTCATCTCGTGTCGGCAGGATAATTTTCGTTCCAAAGATATGGCCACTGCTCCGGCCAGATCTGCTATGAAATTGGCACAGCTTTTGAACAGGCGTAATCTTGGTATACCGAAATCAATTTCTGAATAAAGTGACAGAACATTCGGAAGTAAGGTTCCTAGGACTATAGCAAAGTGGCTCCATCCCTTGGATCGGCGAGGATAAATTCAGTTCCAAAGATATGGCCATGCTCCGGCCCAGAAATCTGCTATGAATGGGCCACATTTGACAGGCGTATCCTGGGTATAGCCAAAAATCAATTCTGGAATAAAGTGAGCATCAATCGCCGTATAGGTGTTTCTTGGAGCTTTATAATGGTTTTTAATGCCAATGGTCGGAGGGAGATCCCGTTCCATGGGGGGGCGATATTAAGGCACTGCTCCTGGCCAAGCGATCTGGTGCGAAATTTTTCTGCTTTTGCTTCTATTCAGTTTTGTATTTTTTGGTATTCTGGAAAAAGGGTCATATTGATGAGGAGCTGGAGCAATCCCCAAAATCAATTCTTGATGTTCGCTGCTTTCTTTTTGTTCGAAAAAGGCGTCTTTAGGAGTAATGGATTTGTGTGGGAGCTATGTCGGCAGGATGTACCCACTCCTCCTGGACGCATTCCAATCGCCCTCCGAAAATTCATAGGTAAATATACACCCAATATTGGAGGAACAAATTTGTGGAGTTCTGAAATATCGGCTTCAACAAATGTTTACCTCTTGATTGAAGGGTGTTTACAAAGCACATGTAATTTTCATAAATTGATTAGGTCAGAGGGTAGCTTCGTTCCTAGAGATATCGCGCACTGATCCCCTCCAGAATTTAGGAATAATAAATAGCAGAAATGAAAGTAGGCGTATTCTGGTGTCTTAAAAATCAAATCTTTGATATATGCTATATCTTGTTCGATAGGTATTTTCTAGGACTATACACTGCCGCATAAGTAGTCTTGAGCAGGATAGTCCGTTCCAAGTAGATAATGATTCCCCTCCATTGCCAAATGTCCCACCACATATCTCTTGGCGGTGGTTAAATGTATTTCAAAAAATAAATAAACCGTTATGTAGGTGTTCCTGGCATTGTTCCTGCGATAATTTTAATTTTAAATTCCAGTAGCTTTTTCCAAAAAATCAAGATTTTTGAAAAATCCCACAAATGTTTTACGCCTAATTGTTAGCAATTGGTTTGTGTCTAGGGTTTTAATACGTATTTAATCTTCAGACACATAAACAGAATTATATATTCATTGACCATCACAGGCAATGCAGCGTAGATTATACTGGCACTGGTGGAGAAGACACACTTGTGTATATTGTGTTCGGCCATTCCGATGCCCGGGAATCACATAAAATATCATTAGTTAAATAGATACGAGCCCATGGAGGGATGACAGTTGACATATCAATTTACCATCCATGTAACTCAGATTGAGGATGTGACCGCAGCCTTGCTACAGTGATTGCTCATATTCACATGCCAGAGGATAACAGAAAACAAAAACGGATCTTCCTTCGGCAGCCACTGGGGAGGGTGTAACTTTCTAATTACTAAACGTTAACAAGGAAACAAACAAACATCCAAGCGCACGTACTTAATTCGTAATAGGGTGAAACCCCAACTGCTCCTGGATTACAGCAAATATGTAGAAACAATTACATCCATTTAAGTTAGATTGTAATGGTCAGTACCACATCTATGATATAGCCATTATAGATGCCCTAATTTGTAATTGTATGATAATTTGTAAATAACTATGGGGTTGAATCCATTTATACAAAATTTCCATACACCGAAAAAATTTAAATTGTTTCATGAGATTCACATATCTCATTAAACTTACACAGAAAAAAATTTCCGTAGTTAAACTAACGCTTAATTTAACTTATTTTTATTGGAAAAAATTTATTTGCTTGTAGTTAAATTTTATTATTTTTATCGAAATTTTCCACAGCTTAATGAAATCTTACTT
>PGFW01054667.1:0-10747 GCA_003123925.1 Haematobia irritans | reverse complement strand
CCCTGTACCACAGTAGTGGTGAAGGGTATAAAAATGTTTTATAATAAAATACATATCGTTTATTTCATAAGTGGCATATATCAAAATTATTTATAAAACCACTGTAATGATAGTACAATTTGCATTGGCCATTTTTCACATCCAAAATTTAGAAAGAAATTTCCCATTTTGATTTATGTTACTTTTGCAATAAATAAGCTATGTTTTGTGTAAGAAAATTGGAATTGTAAACGCTTGCAAACACATATGGACTAATGTATTGTACTTGAAACAAATCAGTTTTATTGCAAATTTTTGTGCAATAAACTACGTCGTCATTTTAATGCGTTTTGTAATATTTTTCTATTCTCGATAAAAACACCCTTCATTTTATTGATTCACTTGCGCATTATCAAAATCATAAAAAAGGAAACATTTGTTATTGTCACTATCGAATGGCCTTGTATGATATGACGCTTTTCTCAAAACAAAAGAACCTAATTTACAAAATATTATTTCCATATGACACTTTTGTGTGGGTTCACCGGTGAACTGCATTGACGGAAAAATTTATTTCGGCATTTTTGTTTTATTTTTATAAATAAACAAAAATATGATGTCGTTACTATCCATAGTCAAACCCGTCTGTATTTGGTATAGCGATTAGTCTATTAAAAAGAAGCATTTTTTTTGTTTCAAATTAAAGATTGGGTTAGTAACCTAATTCACAAATATGAAGGGAGTTACACTCCTAAATTTTGAATAGATGCGACTGATGCTTTTAAATCATACGTTGATTATGTAAATGTGGCATATAAAAAAAGACTGCTTGTTAATAGGACAACACATGACTGTGTCTCAGCAGACAAAAAATGTCGTTTTTTTGCTAAAAACAAAAATAAAATATCTGGCATAGAAAAAAGACTGCTTGTTATCAGCAAAACTGAGCTTGCTGTTTTCACAGACAAAAAATGTCGGTTTTTTTGCTAAAAAAATAAAATAATCTGCTATTATAGAAAATATCTGCTGAAATCTTCTTGCTGACTCAAAATTATAAATCCTCTTCCGGACTAACGATTATAAGCCAAAAACAATTAAAAATCTTCAAACATTAAAGAACAATTAATAATGTTTGATTATGCAATAACATTTGTAATTAATATGCGCATTTTTTTACCCACGCGGAGATTGTAATTTACATTTTAGTTAAACTATTTGATTAAAATCTATAATGAGATTTTTATACACTAAACCTATATGAAAATATTTGTCCTGAAGCACAATATCCCACGTGTTACAGACTTGGGTAGTCACATATATTTGCTGGTCTACAAAAGCCTGATTATTTATTATTTCATGTAAAAAACGACAAAGGTTGTTGCCAGGACTAAAATTTCAGCTATTTCAACTAATGCATTGTTATATTTTAGCAGAGATGTTTTTCAAAAAACTGTAGCAAACACGTGTGCTAAATTGAGCAGTATTTGTTTGCTATTTTAGCAGAGAAAATGTTTGCCGTTTTAACTAACGGAGAAAATATTTGCTATTTTAAACAACTACATTGACTTCTTTCCCTTTTCAGCAGACAAAAACTGCTATTTTAGCAGATATTTTTGCTGTTATGATAAAACATACATTTTTGAATGTATGTATTAAATGAGAGCCTAATCCTAAAACGGACACTGCTGATATGTATACCTATTATATGTTAAAAAGTCTAAATAACGATTTAAAAAAGAAGTTAAAAGTTCGAAAAAGTTAGAATTGTTGAATTTTCTTCAGATAAATCTGTAGTGGTTAAAATCCATGATTTGTCGCATGAAAATTTTAGTATACACTGAAGAAATGGTTTTTCTGTTTCAATCACGAAATTAATTGGACTCCAATTAATATTCTTGTTCTTTGTTTCACTTAACTGCTGACATTTTTCACAGAATGTTAAGATATTTTTAATTTCATCTCTGTTGACTAGCATTTTGAGTTTGGATTAAAAAATTGATTATTTTCAATTAATTTTTAATTAAAAAACAAAACTCAATCATTTTTCACTGACTTAACCCCATTTTCATGAAAACTCCGTTAGTGATACGTAAGATAACGAACTTTTAAACCGTGATATGTTCATATCTCGTCATTTGCGTAATAATTTTCCACTGCACCAGTTACAAACTTAACAGCTCAAATTTTCATTTAAAGTTATACCGGAGAAAAGATATTTCCATCGTTCTTTCTGTTAACTGGCAGTTAAAGCTTAACGTAGCTACATGAAAATGGCCATTAGCCATTGATTAAAAAGTTAATTGTGTCTATTAATTTTTTAAATGAAAAAGTTTTCAGTTTCAACCAAATTTATAATTGGAAATATATTGGTAATATTTTGCTTCTGTATTTGCTCTCTGCAGACCACAAGCATAGAATTCCGAAAAATATCACGGGACGTTTCTAATAGAAATTGAACAAATAAGATACACACTTAGCGGAGAAAAAGTGGCTCTTCATCATGGTATCGCCTCGGCTCAAGACCACCCTCCTTCGTCATGATTAAATTAGTGGAAGTGGCCTATGAACTGTTACTCATTCCACCGTAATCTCCTGACATCTTTCCAAACTCACTGGGGTAAGCAATTTCATCACCTTCAAGTTGTGCACGTCATCCGGAAGGAATCTCAGTTCTAACTGTTTAAATTGTAAAACAATTAGCTTTAAGGTGGGTATTAAGTTCGTCATTTTAAAATCGTCATTTTTTCACGATTACTTTTCTTTAATAATCCATTTTAAGGAATAGAAGTTTTGTGACAATTTGCTTTGGGCTATTCTTCATCAAGTTATAAATGAAATCTGCAACAAATATGTTAGTAATTGACTGCCTTTTTTTACTGATTTAGTTCTCCGAAGCTTTAGTGAAAAAAATGACGATTTTAGCGGCTAAATCTCGCACTTAATACCGGCTTTAAACCTTTTCACAAAATTGGCAGACTCTCAAGTACTTGTTTAATTTCATCACGCTGGAAACACAGACATACTTCGACTCGCGTGCCGCGAAATGTCAAAGCCGGCATTTGATTTAAGATAAATTTTGTGAAACTAAAATTCAAATGTTCGTAATAATAAAATTAGGAAAATATACGGAATAAACATCTCTTATGTTCTGTCGATTGTTATAGCTACCCTATTGAGTGTGTAATCTTATAGCGTATAATGGTAATGAAATGAAATCGCGGTGCCTATTGAAAAACTTTTCCTAAGTTGCGAAATCTGTTGCTTACCGGTAATGTGCCTGCGAAATCATATACCAAAAATATTAATTTATATATTACATGCTTGAGAGGACTAATATATTTAAATTTCACTTTTTCTCGTCGTACACTTGTCACATTCCAACACTATTCATTAAGAACTATTTTTGAGAGCAGTTATTAGTAGCACGACTTGAATAAGTACAGTTTCGTTCTCCATGCAGAAATTTACATAGCTGTAGTGTGATTGTTTTCACACACAATTATTTCCCGAACTTTTATTTTTAGGCTAATATATCAACGCCAGGCAGAGTGTACCGATATAGGTACCGGCGACCTGCGGAGACAACAAGAGTTAGAATCAGATTGACTGCTGTGAGGAAATTGACCACATGTTTCTATTTACTAGAGGCAGGCCGTAAGCAGTGAACACCAACCAAGTTTGAAAACAATCTCAAACAGTGACATCGTTTAAATTCGTTACATAATATATATTATAGTCGAAATTAAACATATATGTGCACGCTATGTAATTAATAAAGATAATTACATTTAGAGGAAACTTGTTTCTCCTAGCGCTCGACTATTTGTTCCTCTAAATCTAGTTATTTTATTAATTAACATAGGTGCCATTATGTATAATTTCGACTATAAGTATATTACTGAACGTAATGAGTGAGGTTCACTGTGTGGATTTTTTCAACTTGTTGGTGGTTCACTGCTACGCCTCCTCTAGTAAAATAGAACATGTGTCAATTTCACAGCAGTAATTGAGTTCTAACTCTTGTTGTTCTCGGTATCCTAATAATAGTAAACACTTGCCGCGTTGTATATTAGCTAAAAATAAAAGTTTGGGGAATAATCTGGTGTTGAAAATCAATGCACACTGACAGCTATGTTAAATTCTCTCATGGAGAACATGTACTTATTCAGAGTCGCTACTTAATAAATGACTTCATAAATAAGTTTTTAGAAGTTGTTGGATGTGACAAGTGGTACGGAGAAAAAAGGTGAAATTAATATATTTCCTCTAAGCATGTAATATATAAATTATATTTTTGGTAAGTATATATTCTGCAGCACCATTTACGGTAAGCAACAGATCGCAATAGGAAAGTTTCAATGAGGGCACGCGATTTATTTTATTACCATTATAAGCTTATAACAATTACACACTCAATAGGGTAAGTATAACCATGACAAAATAAGAGATGTTATTCCGTATATTTTCTAATTTTATTGATTAACATTTGAATTTATGTACAAAATTTTATTGTAATCAAATGCCGTTTGAACATTCGGCAAACGCAGTCGAAAGTATGTTTGTGGTTAGCGTGAATGAAAATAAAGAAGTATTGAAGAGTCTGCCATGTGTAAAAGGTTAAAGCCGGTATTAAAGGTGCCGAAGTTTAGCCGCTAAATCGTCATTTTTCCTAAAGTGAGAACTAAATCGATAAAAGAAAGGCATACAATTAAACACATAATTTGTTGCAGATTTCATCTATAACTTGATGAGAATAGCCGCAAACGCAAATTGTCACAAAACACTGTCTATCTCTTAAAATGGATTATTAAAAGAAAAGTAACGTGAAAACAAATGACGATTTTAAAAGGTGACGAACTTAATACCCACCCTTAAAGCTAATTTTGGTTTTTTAACAAATTTGAAACATTAAACTAATTTCCCTTCCGATTGATGTCTGTTGCTACAACTCTTGGAAGGTGATGAAAGTTGGCTTACCTCCAGTGGAGTTTGGAAAGTATGTCCAGGGAGGGACTACGGTGAATGCAGTGACAGTTGCTAGGCCAGCTTCGACCTGAATGTTAAGTCATGACGGAAAGAGGGGGTGTGCTGAGCCGAGGCGTACCATCGATGAAGAGCACCTCGCTTAAATGTATCTTATTGTTCGCATGAGATCGAGAGGACGCGTTGTACTTGTATCGTATATTTTACCTTGCTGTGTCTGTTCTATTGTGTTATTGGTGTTTTTTTTATTACTAGACCAGCACAAAACTAAATTCTCCACAAATAAAAGCGGTGAGAAGCCTGGAAAACCTGTCTTTCAATTCCGTCTTAACAAAAGTGTCTCAGGCACAGCAGATTTAAGCTTTATTTAACTTCCAACCGTGCTACATGCCGCCATGTCTAATCGCCCGAAGGTAGCTGAGGGCTTAGCGTCCAAACGGCCAGCTAACGATAGATACGATCTGGAGAATACTCTTTCTTATCTCGGCATAGCTTTCTGTAAATGAGAAAATTTAGTGCGAAGGCTGAGTCTGAACGTGTATCGTCAAACCTGCCAACTGGTGACGGGGACAATCAGTCTCACTGCGCGTGCTAAGATGACGAGGGTAGCTGCGAACCCATATCCACTGGTTTGTAAGAACGCCTGTCGGAGTGCTCACCTGCTTCCCTGTTACGGCTATCCCTACACGCCGAGCGGGCCGCCTTTCATGCAGGGCGAATAATGCGGTTAGTGCGCCCGCCGGCGAGGCAGAACCGGCGGGGCGAAGAATGATCGCAGTTTTTTTGTTTTTCAGTTGAAAAAGATTCAACTTGAAAGTAATCAACTTTTTTGAATCAGCAAACGATCTGTCAGATGCTAGTGTCAATCCCCAGATGATCGCGAGTAACTAAAAAATCATCCTGTAACATTTGGTGAACAAAGTGGGTGCAGCAAGTTAAGAATGAAAAACGAAAGAAATTTAAGTTGGATCAAACTTAATTTTCGTAGATTGAAGACAGAAGAAAACCATTTCTCTCAGTGTCGATACCTACATTTTTTCATGCGACAAATCAGTGGATTTTAAGCCAGCTAAGATCTTTACTGAGAAGAAGAATTCAAAATTTCTAACTTTTTCGAAGCTTCTTAACTTCTTGTTAAAATCGTGATTGTAGACTTTTATTAACACTATAATAGGGTTGATAAGTATCACAGTTCCGCTTTAGGATTCAGCTCTATTAATACATAGCATCAAAAAATGGTTGTCTTATTCCTCAACAGGCAAAAATATCTTTTTGCTACAGATAGCAAGTCGCTGTTTGTCTGCTGAAGAAGGGAAAGAGAGCTCAAGTGTAGTTGTTTTAAATAGCAAATTATTTTCTCCGTGTAGTTAAACAACGGGCCAAAACTTTGCCTCTGCTAAAATAGGCAATCATACTGCTCAATCTTAAGCACACGGTTGTGCTAAGCAGTTTTTGTTTTGGAAGAGAACACGTCTCTGCCTAAAGATATGACACAGATGCATTAGTTGAAATAGCTGAAGATTTTAGGTCGCTGGCAACAACCCGTTTGTCGTTTTTTATCACTGAAATAATAAATAATCAGGGCGTTTTGTCAGCCGCAGCAAATATATGTGATACCCAAGGTCTGTAAGGCACGTGGGATAGTTGGTGCTTCAGGACAAATAGTTTTCATATAGCGTTTAGTGTATAAAAAATCTCATTATAGGGATTTTTAATCAAGATATTTAGACCGCTAATATGCTAAAATTACAATCCGTCCGCGTGCGGTAAAAAGATGCGCATCATTAGTACAAGATGGCTTATTGGGCATAAACGTCGAAACATTAATGTAAGTTGTTCTTTGAATGTTTGGAAGATTTTTAACTGTCGTTTTTGGCTTGGATTATCAGTGTCAGTCGGAGAAGAAGTTTATAATGTTTGAGTGCAGGCAGAAGAGTTTCAGGCAGTATTTTCCTAAAGTAGCAGAGTTATTTGTTATTTGTTGTTTGCAAAGAAGGACACGGACATGTTTATGATCTGCTGAAACAAACAGCAGTTCACGTGATTAGTGGCTGATTCCAATCAGCAGTGCGTTTTTTCTGTAGCGGCACGAATATTTTTACATTTTTGTTACGTGTTAGGAGGCAAAAGAAGACGAGCATCTTTTGTCTGCTGAAGGACAGCGTGCAGTGTTGTTGTGCGTGATTACAGCTAGTCGTTTTTTATATGCCACATTTACAAATCACAGCGGTATGGATTTAAGAGGCATCAGTCGCATCTATTAAAATGTAGATGTAACTCCCTTCATATTTGTTAATTAGGTTACTAACCAATCTTTAAATTTTGAAACAAAAATGTCTCTTTTTTCAATAGACATAATCGTATACAATACAGAGGGTTGATCTATGGATAAACGGACATCATATTTTTGTTTTTATAAAAATAAACACACAAAGATGCCGAAATAAATTTTTCCGTCCATGCAGTTCACCGGGTGAACCCACACACAAAGTGTCATATGGAAATTAATATTTTGTAAATTAGGTTCTGTCCTTGTTTTGAAGAAAAGCGTCATATCATACAAGGCCATTCGAGATAGTGACAATACAAAATGTTTCCTTTTTTATGATTTTGATAATGCGCAAGTGATTCACATAAAATGCGAGGGTGTGTTTTATCGAGAATCAGAAATATTACAAAACGCATTAAAATGACGACGTGAATTAAAGTTTTATTTGCACAAAAATAAATTTGCCGCAATAAAAGGATCTTGTTTCGTACAGCTAACAGATACATTAGTCCAATGTGTGTTGCAAGCGTTTTACAGATTGCCGAGATTTTCTTAACAAAACATAGGTCTATCTTATTGTCAAAAGTACACATAATCAAAATGGGAAATTTTCTTTCTAAATTGGTTGGGATGTTGGAAAATGGGGCCATGCAAATTGTACTATGTCATTACAGTGGGTTTATATAATACGATTCTTCGATAATATGCCACTATGAATAGAACGATATGTATGTTTAATGTTTTTGAATAAAGAACATGTTCTAATACCCTGTTCACCACTACTGGGGTGGTTACAGGGGTATGAGTAGAGTTTGGTTGCGATTTGTATGGTAACGCAAGAGAATAAGTCGTCGCGTCCGTCCTGCTCTGGCGTGCTGTCTGAAGTATGTATTTTGGTGGCAACAAAGTGACAGCGTCGCAATTTAAGTCCGCATGTCCTCAAACTTTGTGGTATAGGGCGGAGTTGTCTGTGCGACAGAGGAATGCTATTGTTTGAAAAATTGGTATAAGATATAATAATATCCATTATATTTATCCCCGATTTTGGTCATAGTTAAGCGTGTTTATCAACGATTTGCTTGAACAACATGACCGTAATAACGATAAATGTTTAATGATCGTCGAAATGATATGCAAGATATCTAAGCAAAATACGGTTCAGTTTAGATCTAGGCTGGCGCATACTACTATCTTCCCGCTCCGAATTTAGACGCATATGACCACAAGGCCCCAACAGGTTTACTGGTCGATCTCCTGTGAAAGTTTTGCACGAGTGGTAGAATTGGACATCTTCAAGGCAATGCTTGATACATTTGATTGAGAATCGGTTCAAATTTAGATCATAGCTCCCCATATATAGTCTTCGTCCGATTTGAACTTATGATGGTCCACAAAGCAGAGTTTTGCCGTGATTTGCTTCAAAATTTGCACAGGGTTACGTTTAATAGTATCGTTAAGTGTGGTCAGAATCCGGTTAGATTTTAGATAAAGCTCACCATAATATCTTTTCGCCCGATTTGGACTTATATGTCTGCAAAAAGCCAGAGTTTTGCCCTGGCTTACTTCAAATTTTCGACAAGCGTTACTTTAATGATACTATTGTAATGTGCTCAAATATGGTCCCAATCGATTCAGATTTAGATATAGCTTCCAATATATGTATATCATTTCGTGCCGATTGAACCTTATATGGCCTCCAATCCAGGGTTATTTGCGTGATTTGCTTAAAATTTTCGCACAGAGTACTTTTAGAATAGTATCGGCTAATTGCTACCAAAGTTTGGTTGAAATCGGTTGCAGTATTTAGATATGGCTCCATGATTAATTCCGTCCGATGTTGCACTCATAAATGACCAGGGGGCCAAAGTTTTGAATACTCGCCATTGTACGCTGAAATTTCGCATAGATATGCAGAATTAATATTCTTAAACTTATCATTGTCAAATTTAGTCAAAAATCTGTTCAGATTATATAGCCTTTTAGCAAGTAAAAAAGTGTCCTCCTTTATATAGGCTTCCGAGTAGTTGAGATGCGTAAAGCACAAATTTTGGCCTACATACGGGTGAAATCTGGTATAATATAGTGCGGCCGCCCGACTTTGAGACTTTCACTTTACTTGTATTTTCAATATATTGTGTTTCTTTTATTCGTGTTTTTTTTCACTAATTCATTTCCGTAAAATTAAATCCAAATTTGTTATCTTCACAAATTTGCTTGGTTCATTTCAATTCATTTTTTGTTTATTCAACTGAAGGTCACACTAATAAAAAAGCTAACCTAATCTTGTAAAAAACCATTCCATGTAATACATGTCTATTCTTTCAGTTTCTTTCATCATTTTTATTCTTGGCTATTTAAATTGTCTAGTAATGATGAGACTTCAAATTTACTATATTTTAACTTTCACCATGTGCTGACTCATCTTCGAGTCTTGTGGATATTTATTGCTGCCAATAGCAATTTTATAATATATAAAATATATCAACGAGTGAAAAAAAAATCGAAATTGTTCAATTAAAGAAATTTATGTATTTAAAAGCTTTTGCCAGTATTCATTTAGTTTATCAATTTTATTGAAAACTTAAATTAATATGAAGTACACCCAGAAAAGTTTTAGTGATATAATCACATTTTAAAAATCATTTCGAATAAAAAAGTGTATCTCCCTTATTGTGGTCTACAAATTGGCAAACACGGCCAAAATTTCCGCTCAATCATTATGTTCAATAACACATTGATAAATAATAGCGTGATTTTTTGTGAGCTGTTCTGTATGATCAGTGGCTTTCAACTAGAAGCACATTTTTTTGGCAAAACTATGCAAATGGTGTTGCTAGTTACGTGGATACAGCCAAAATATTTTCCGAGAACGAGAGCTTTGCATATAGCAATGCTGCCTCAAATCTAAGCTTGAAATAAAAATTAATCGCTAACAAAATTAAAATTGTGATTTCACTTGCACTGAAAACCAGATGAACCACCAGGGAGAAAGAGCTTTGCGGTTAATTTAAAAAAAGTTTTGAAATACTTGTGTATAGAAAAATTTTAACTAAACGGTTGTACAACGTTGGCATTCACGCCGATGTCATAAAGTACAGTAACATAATTTACGGACAAAATTTATTAGACATAACTGAAGTTCTTTCACTTGTTAAAGAAAATTTTGGTAGTTTGAAGAAAAACTGTGGAGTTAAGCAATTGCAAGAAGTATCTTTAGTGACTACGAAGTTTCATGATGGAGCCGCATTTTGGTAATTACTGAAATTTTAAAGAAGTTCTGAACTATTTTTGTGGAAGACAAGAATTTGAGTTTTAATCTTATGCTTCCAGTTTTGAGTATATGTTTTTTTCCTCTGTTTTAGTTAATTTAACTAAGCGTTAGAAAGTTAAATTCGGCTTAGTGAAATAGAGGCGTTCACTTTTTTTGTGAGTGTGATATCATTTAAAATGCATATATCGATCATGTAACGTACAGAAAAAGGGTGGATAGCGGTAAAAATTTGGTCAAGGGCAAAC
>PGFW01054654.1:0-10221 GCA_003123925.1 Haematobia irritans | reverse complement strand
GTCTTCAGGAACCTCCACAGGCATTAGGTAAATATATCTGCCTAATATTTTGCATTTTATATAAAAGTTTTCTTCTCATTTTTTTTAGCAAAAGCGTCAAATGCCTTCTCCTGATGGTGTGCCACCACCACCAATGCCACCACTGTAAAGTGATGCATAAGTAAGCGATGCAGAATAGTAAGAGCAACTAAAAAGTTTATGTTATGTTAATGATTTCGTTTGTCAAAGGGGTACCGTGTGACTTTTAAAATAAATTAAAATACTTCACAGGCATTTCAAAATATGGTGTTCTTTACTGAAACAAATATATGTAGCCGTAAGTTCGGCAAGGCCGAATTTTATGTACCCTCCACCATGGAGTGCGTAGAAACTTCTACGAAAGACTGTCATCCATAATCGAATTTTCTATAGAAATAAAATTTTGACAAAATTTTCTTTAGAAATAAAATTTTGACAAAATTTTCTCTAGAATTAAATTTTCTATAGAATAAAATTTTTGACAAAATTTTTGTATAGAAATTAAATTTGAAAAAAAAATTGTATAAAATAAAACTTTGCAACATTTTCTATAGAAATTAAATTTGGACAAAATTTCTATAGAAATAAACAATTTGACAAAATTTTCTTAGAAATAAAAATTTGACAAATTTTGTATAGAATATAATTCAACAGAAATAAAATTTGACCAAATTTGTATGGAAAAAAATTTTGACAACATTTCTATAAAAAATACAATTTTGACAAAATTTTTGTATATGAAATAAAATTTTGACAAATTATTTATAGAAATAAAATTTGGCAAAATTTTCTATAGGAAATAAAATTTTGACAAAATTTCTTAGAAATAAAATTTGACAAAATTTTCTTTAGAAAAAAATTTGACAAAAGTTCTAAAATTAAATTTGACAAAATTTTCGTGTAGAAATAAAATTTGAAAAATTTTTGTATAGAAACAAAACTTGCAAATTTTCTATAGAAATTAAATTTGACAAAATTTTCTATAGAAATAACATTTTGACAAAATTTCTTTAGAAATAAAATTTTGACAAAATTTCTCTAGAAATAAATTTGACAAAATTGTCTACAGAAATAAAATTTTGACAAATTTTGTTCTGAAATATATAGAAAATTCATAAATAATTTAATAAAAACAATATTTTTTTAATATGAGTTATTTATATATGGAGGCTAATTATATGGATGAAACATTTGTAAAGGGAATACTCTTATTTCTAAATGAAATATCTAATGGCCCAAAATAGTTGATCAAAGAATTTTGAAAATTTGGTAAAAAAAAATATTTATAAAAAAATTTTGTCTTGGGTCTTAAAATTAAAAATTTTGTATAAAGATATTAAAATGTGACAATATTTTTAACAAACTATTACCTGAGGCGGCTCCTGACGCATATTTTCAGGTTCTACATTCTGTTCTAAGGTTGCCGATCGTCTAGCCTATTGGATAAGGAAGGATATATAAATAAATATAATGATTTAAAAAAAAATACAAGAAGAATTTAAAAAAAAAAAAAACTTACTGCGAAATGCCTGGAGGTCCTGTAAAGAAAAGGAAAATATTTTTAATATGATATAAAAAATATAAAATATTAAACAAAATTAAATAAATGAGATATTGTTCGATTACAAGTAATACAGAGATGAACTGGCCTATCAAATGCTTCATCTATCTTATAAATGAATAAATAGATGAAGAGACGGACGGACGGACGGACAATCCGGTCTAGATCGACTAAGAACATAATGATAATAATTAAATGAACAAATGTATGGACGGTCAGCTAGTTAAACAGGGTGACTGATATGTAATGCAACAAAGTAAAGACCTACATTTATTTATCTCGTACAGAGAGCGATGAAATCCTGTTGGAATTTCTATGTTCTGTTGACAAAAATCTGTCTGCCCAGGAATGTACAAACAAACGAACGTACATGGCAAGATTGTCTCAGAATTTCCCACAGATTTTTGGGAATATATATAAGTCAATATTTGAACTTTGTATACCTAAGACGGGCACACCGACGTATAGACGGACGGACGTTCAACTAAATTCAGATCAGAAAAATGATTCTGATTCGTTAAAATTTGAATCGGTTATATTTACCTGTGGTGGATCTGCTTGTTCCATATTCTGCTTGGAGGCTACCGATCGACGAGCCTATTGATTACCGAACATTATTTTTAAATACATTTTAAGAACATTGATGAAATTATTGAAAAAACTTACTCTAAATGCTGGAGGGTTCTGTAAATAAAGGAAAATATTCGTTAATGCAATAATGAATAATACTAAATAGTACTAAATATAGAAAACATTAAATAAAATAAAATAAAATTTAAATATAAGTAAAATAAAATATAATCAATAAAATAACATAAAAATAAATAAAATAATATAATATATATTGAGCCTTCCATTAGATATTAAAACTAATGCTATGGTCAACTGGCAAATATTTGACGAATTCGAAAAAGAATCCTGTCCACAGTTAAACAGCAAACTTTTGAAGCTCATATTTGTATATACTATCTGGTAGGGTTATTTTCAAAAACCGTATACAAGATGTTGGAAAATCGTTGTGGAAAAATGTTTGATCATCTTTTGTTAAATATTTTGCCTAGTGTGGACCATAGCGCTAAGACATAATTTGTTAAGAAAAATATCAAATTCTAAAGGAAAACTTTAATTTCCATGTTAACTAATCAAGGAAAATATTAAATATATAAAAAAAAATCTTTAAAATTATCAATATAGTTTTTATTTTTTTTTTTTTTATGTCAGCACGGGGAATTTACCTTTCTCGGACATATACAGAAAAAACGTACCACCGTTCTATGTTGCCTGTCAATTTCTTGTAACTTAAGTTTACTTAAAAAGCCTCCCTCCTAAATATCAAAAAAGTTGTGTATTTTGAGAGCATCATCTACTTTCTCTTCAAATTTCCAAAGAAAACCCAAAAAAAATTTCAAAATTTAAAAAAAGTCGGGCAAGGATCAGTTGCTCTGCCCAATCAGATTATCGAATGTTTATATCCTATTACCTTCTAACTTCCTTCCTTACGTTCCTATATATTCAAGTAAAATCGAAATAAGTTTTAGATATCACAATTCCAAGTAGGGTTCCATCTACCCTGCAAATTCCACAGAAAATCTAGACCGTTTTTTCAATATTCGAAATGTTGAGCAACGGAGGAAGGTCCTTTTCCACCATCCAAATGTCAAAAAATTCAGGCAACACCATATTCACCTCCCACTCCTCTGTTAAATTTCCACAACTTGGAAAAGTTTAGGTTTTCCTCTGTACTTAAAAAAAAATGTCAATGGCAGATCCATTCCGCCGACCAAATAGTGAAAAAATAAATTAACGAGTCTTTGTCATATATGCGAAGTAATTGAAAAATTTTCTTGCCAAAGTTCAAAAATATCAAAAAGTGGAGACACCTATTTTCGCCACCTTGATCCTCGCTAAACGATATGTTAAAAATTTCAAGAAGGAAATAAATATTTTGTCAAATTTAATTTCGACTAGAAATTTTGTCAAATTTTATTTCTATAGAAAATTTTGTCAAAATTTTTTCTATGAAAATTTGTCACAATTTTATTTTTATAGAAAATTTTGTCAAAGTTTTTTTCTATAGAAAATTTTAGTTCATTAGAAAATTTTGTCACAATTTTATTTTCTAAAAAAATTTTGTCAAATTTTATTTCTATAGAAAAGTTGCAAACTCTTATTGTCTATAGAAATTTTTGAAAATTTATTTCTATAAAAAATTTTTGCAAAATTTTATTTCTATAAGAATGAAGATTAATTTTTGAACCAAATTTTTATTTCTATAGAAAATTTACTCAAATTTTTATTTCTATAGAAAATTTACTCAAAATTTTTATTTCTATAGAAATTGTTCAAAATTTTATTTTTTTTTTATAGAAAATTTTGTCAAATTTTATATCTATAGAATGTTTGTCAAAATCTTTGTATTTCTCTAGAAAATTTTGGCAAAATTTTATTTGCAATGAAAATTTTGTCAAAATTTATTTCAATAGAAAATTTTGTCAAATTTATGTTCAATAGAAAATTTGTTCAAAATTTTATTTCTATAGAAAATTTTATCAAATTTTTTATTCAATAGAAAATTTTGTCAAAATTTTATTTCGAAGAAAATTTTGTCAAAATTTTATTTATAATAAATGTTGTTATAAAAATTTTATTTCTCATAGGAATTTCGCACGAAAATCTTATTTCTATAAGAAAATTATTCACAAACTTTTATTTCTATAGAAAAATTTTGTCCAAATTTCATTTCCTATAATGTCAAATATTTTCTCAAAAATTTTACACTTATTCTATGAAATTTTGTCAAATTTTATATTCAATAGAAAACTTTTGTCGGAAAGATTATTTCTATAGAAATTTTGTCAAAATTTTTATTTCTATCAAGAATTGTTCAAAATTTTATTTCATATAGAAATTTGATCAAAATTTTTATTTCAATAGAAAATTTGTGGTCACAATTTATCTCTATAAAAATACTTTGTCAATTTATTTCTATAGGAAATTATGCTCAAAATTTATATTTGTAATAGAAAATATAATCAATTTTATTTCTATAGAGTCTGCAAAATTTATTTGCTACAAGAAATGTCAACCTCATTTTCTTAGTTGTCAATTGTATCTTAAAAATCAATTTTATTATTTAAATTTATATAAAATTTTATTTAATCTAAAAAATGTTATTTATTCTATGAATATGCCAAATATTTTTATTTGTCAAAATTTTATTTCTATAGAAAATTTTGTCACAATTTTATTACATAAAATTTTGTCAACATTTATTCTAAATAGAAATTTGTCAAAAATTTTATTTCTTAGAAAATTTTTGCACAATTTATTTCTATAGGAAATTTGCCACAATTTTATTTCTACAAAAATTTTGTCAAATATTTCATACTTTGTAATTTTTTCTATATGAAAATGTACTCAAAATTTTATTTCTATGAAAAATTGTGTACAATTTTATTCTATAGAAATATTGTGTCAAAATTTTATATTCATATTAGAAAATTTTGTGAAAATTTATTTAATATGTTAAAATTTGTTTCAAAACATAATTGTTTAACTTTAAATTTTTATTTCTATAGAAAATTTATAAATGTTATTCTATAGAAAATTGTGTCACAATTATTATACAAACTTTGTCATCAATTAGTTCTAGAAATGTTGTTCAAAATTTTATTTCTATAGAAATATTGTCAAAATTTATTTCTATAGAAAATTTTGTCAAAATTTTTTTTATTTCTGTAAAAACTTTTTGTTCAAAATTTTTATTTCTAACTAAGAAAATGTTGGTTCCAAATTTTATTCTGTAATAAAATTTTGTCGAAATTTTGATTTGGCTATAGAGAAAATTTGTCCACAATTTTATTTCTATAAGAAATTTTGTCAAAATTTTATTTCTATAGAAAATTTGTATAAATTTTTATTTCTCATAGAAAAATTGACAAAATTTTATTTCATAGAAAATATTGTCAAATTTTTATTCTATATAAAAAAAAAAATAAAAAAAATAAATAAAAAAATAAAGAAAAAAAAAAAAAAAAAAATATAATAAAAAGAATAGAAAAAATTAAAAAAAAAATAAAAAAAAAAAAAAATAACAAAAAAAAAAATAAAAGAAAAAAAAAAAAAATAAAAAAAAAAAAAAAAAAAAATAAAAAAAAAAAAAAAAAAAGAAAAATAACTAAATAAAAAAATAAAAAAAAAAAAAAAAGAGAAAAAAAAAAAAAAAAGAAAATACTAAAAATAAAGGATAATAAAAAAATAAAAAATAAGAAAAATAAAAAAAAAAAGAAAAAAAAGAAAAAAAGAAAAAAAAAAAAATAAAAAAAAAATAAAAAAAAAAGATAAATAAAATAAAGATAAAAAAATAAAAATAAAGAATAATATATATAAGAAAAAAACAAAAAAAAAAAAGAAAAAATAAAAAAAAATATAAAAAAAAAGAAAAAAAAAATAAAAAAAAAAAAAAAAAAAAGAGCCACTTAAATTATAAATTTTGTCAATTTTATTTCTATAGTAAAACTGTGTCAAAATTCTATATTTCTATTGAAAATTTTAGTCAAAATTTTATTTCTATAGAAAATTTGTCAAATTTTATTTCTATAGAAAATTTTGTCAAAAGTTTTATTTTCTATAGAAAATTTCGTCAAAAATTTTAATTAAATATAATATTTTATCAAAATTTTAATTCTGTAGAAAATTTGCCAAATTTTATTTTCTGTTTGCCACAATTTTACTTCACTAAGAAAATGTTGTCAAATTTATTTCAATGAAAATTTCTGCCAACATTTTATTTTGATAGAAAATTTTGTCAAAATTTTAGTTTATATAAGAAAATTTTGTTTAAATTTTAATTCTATAGAATATTTTTAAAAATTTTATTTCCTATAGAAAAATTTCTCCAAAATTTTAATTGGCTATAAAAAATTGTTCAAAATTTTTATTTTCTTATAAAAATTTGCAAATTTATTTCTCTGAAAAGTTTTGCAAAATTTTATTTCTATTAGAAAATTTTGTCAATATTTAAAATTCTATAGAAAATTTTTCAAAATTTTATTTCTATAAATAGGCTCCATCCATTTCGTAGCTTACCCGGGGGAACAAGAAACAACATGTAAAAAAACCTAAGTTCGAGTTTTTTTAAATAGATCCAGTTATGTTCATCTATATATAAAAATTCGAACTAATGTTATTTATTAGTTTTGTTTCCTTGTTTCCGGCTTGTTAAGCTTAACCTGTTATACAAATGAACTTTGGACAAATTTCTACTAGAAATATAATTGATAAATTTTCTTATAGAAATAAAATTTTGACAAATTTTTCTATAAGAAATAAAATTTTGAGAAATTTTCTTATAGAAATACATTTTGAAATAAATTAATTTCCTACTTGAATTTTGAGACGGAATTTCACTCCAGCAGTCCCATAGGCCTTCTCATTAAAATGAGTTTGTCGCTGGGTTAGTGATTATAAAGCGCGGGTTATTCCCCTGTTCTAGTTTAAAAATTCACAAACGCAAAATTTTCGTCTCTCCATAGAATTAACTATGTTATTTGATAACGATTCCCTATAAAATGTTTTAATAACAAAATACCAGTCCTACACATAGTTAAAAAATTACTATATTTTTTATTTACACACCTCCTACCTGTGGTACATCTCTGGTGCATCCTTAGGTGTTTTTGGCCATAAAAATAAAATTAAAAAGCAGTTTGTTCTTGGGGCTTATACAAAACCAAAATAAAAATACGAAAATCCAATTTAGTCCCGCGCTCTCTATTGGCAAGTAAAACCGATTGCAGTGTTTTTTTTTAAAAAACTTACCATCAAACATCAATTGTGAAGGCATCTGCATCAACACAATGCATAGTTAAATTAAAGCAATTATTGAACAATAAATAAATAATTCAACAATGGTTTGGCATTTAAATCGGGCAACGGCCATAATATAATTCAGCAAATATGGAAAACACAAACGCTGCTCTATTCCTCTAAAATTCAAAATAACAAAGTTTTGCAAAAATCTAAAATTGAATTTAACGTGTGTGTAAACAACGGATTGTGTGATAGTCTTCCTCATGAAAGCCTGGCAATTTATAGGAATTGTTAGAATGCACAAAAAAAGGTTACGAACTGTATTCATGTCTAAATTAAGATAAAGAATCTACATCCGTAGTTACTCATTAAAGACTTGTTTATTGGCAGTAATCTTCATCATTTCTGGCATATTTAGCAAGTGCTAATTATTTGACAGTAATTGCGATATGCTGTTTTTAAAAAAGGGGAGTTATCGCCGCGAATCTCTGTATTAAATATGCTATTAAATTGTTTATTTTATTTTTAGTAACAAGGCAATTATATTCCACGAAGTGTCCACAGTTAATGTGTCATAATGGAAATTTTTACACCTACTACGCATTAGGTAGAAGAGTATAGTCACCTTTGCAGCTGTGTTTGGCACAGCTAACGCTATGCCGCTTATGGAAAAATTTTATTTGCTACTAGAAGAATTTTGATCAAAATTTTATTTCTATAGAAAATTTTATCAAAATTTTATTTTATAGAAATTTTATTCAATTATTTCTATACAAAATTTAATTTTCAAAATTCTTTCACTCCTTATAGAAAAATTTGTTAAAATTTATTTCTATAAAAAATTTTATTAAATACTATATTCTAAATGGAAGAATGTCAAAATTTTTATTTCTATAAAATCTTTATAGAAAATATTGTCAAATTTTATTTCTTATAGAATTTAGTCCCCAAAATTTATTTTCGCATAGAATTTTGTTGAAAATTTTCTTATTTCCATAGAAAATTTGTCAAATATTTTGTTTCCGTATAGAAAATTTTTGTCAATAATTTTTTTTCCTAGGAAATTTTGTGTAAGATTTTTTAATATCTATAGAAAATTTATTCAAATTCTCATCGAATATTTTGTAAAATTTACTTTATAGAAAATTTTCAAAATTTGTTATTTCCTATGGAAAATATTGTATCAAATTGTATTTTTATAGAAATTTTTTTTATGGAAATTTTTCAACATTTTATTTCTATTGGAATTTTGGTCAAAATTTAAATTATCCAATAGAAACTTGGTCAACATTTATTTCTTTATGAAAGGATTAGGTATAGGTTGGTGGCCGCCCATGATGTAATAGGCTCACTAAACTATTCGTTCCGATTGTGATACCACATTGGTGACTTCTCTCTTAATCACTGAGTGGTGCCGCGGATTCCATTTTAAGCTCAAGAACAAGGGACCTCTTTTTCTAGCTGAGTCCCGAACGCGTTTCCACATTGCAGTAACACTTAGAGAAAGTTTGAAACCCTCAGAAATGTACCAGCATTTACTGAGGTGGGATAATGCTGAGCTTTGGGGAAAATTTTTGGTGTTCGGTCGAAGCTGAAGTCGACCTTGTGTCGTACTAGGGGCGAAGCATTCTAACCATTGCACTGGTGGCTCCTATTTTTTGTCAAAAATTTAATTTTCTTTAGAAAATTTTGGTGCAAAAATTTTATTTCTGTAGAAAAATTGTCAAAATTGTACTTATATAGAGAATTTCCCAAGATTTTATTTTTGTAGAAAATATTGGGGATAATCTACTGGTCAGAAAATCTTATTGTTAAAAATATTATGTTTCAATAATAAAATTTTGTACACACCACTTTTATTTCTAATTTAGAAAAAAAAAAAAAAATTTTGTCACAATTGATTTCATAGAAAATTTTGTTAAAAATTTTATTTCTATAGAAAATTTTTGTCAAAATTTTCATTTCATTTTCAAAATTCAATTTTTTTATGTATGTAAAATTTTATTTTCTATTAGAAAATTATTGTAAAGCCTTACTTTTTATAAAAAATTATGTCCAAAAGATGTTAGTTCTATAGATTTCGGCCCAAATTTTATTTCTATAAAGATTTTGTCAAGGGTTTTATTTTATAAGAAAATTTTGTCAAATTTTATATTCTATATGAATAAAAAATTTTGCTTCTATAGAAAAATTTGGTCAACAAATTTTATTTTTATAAAATTTTATAGGAAATTTTTCAAAATTTTATTATCTAATTGGAAATTTTTGTCAAAATTTTATTTTATAGAAAAATTTTTCCAAAATTGTATTTCTATAGAAAATTTTGCTAAAATTTTTATTTTATAGAAAACTTTGCCAAATTTTTTTCTGTAAGGAAATTTGTCAAATTGATGAATTTGTATAGAAAATTTTCACAAAAATTTTGTTTTTATAGAAAATTTTCAAAATTTATTCTATAGAAAATTTTCCAAATTCTATTTGTATAGAAATTTGCTGCAAAAGTTTTATTTTCTATAGAAAATTTATCCAAAATCTTTATTTCTATAAAAAATTTTTCTAAAATTTTATTTTTTATAGAAAACTTTGCAAAATTTTTATTATCCTGTAGGAAATTTGTCAAATTGTATTTCTATAGTAAAATTCTGCACAAATTTATTTTTGTAAGAAAATATTGTGTTCCTGTAGAATTTTTTTTTTATTAATATTTGTTCATTTAGAAATTTTAGTCAAATGTTTATTTCTATGAAAATTCCTTGTCAAACCTTCATTTCTCTAATAATTTGTCAAAATTCGTTTTTTTAGGAATTCTGTCAAAATTGTTATTTTTTTAT
>PGFW01054653.1:9335-24813 GCA_003123925.1 Haematobia irritans | reverse complement strand
AAAACCAATCTCACATATTTTATAACCTAAACTCTATTACAGATCTTCTCATGTTTTATGAATTAAAAAAATGCATGATTTTTTATTACAATCATCCAACACCATTCAAGTGAATATCCGAAAAAAACCTTCTGCTGCCAGACTACCAATTTTACCTAAGTGAAGGGTTAAATATGATGGCGATGGCATAACCAAAAGACAGATATTATATCCAATATTCATGGTCAAACCAAAAAAAAAAAACCGTGGCATATTTTTTGTTAGGCATGTATTTGAAGTTGAATATTGGATAAATATCTGTCCTTGGTTATGCCATTCGCCATTCATATTTAACCCTTCGACTTAGGTAAAAATTGGTTAGTCCTGGCCAGCAGATAGTTTTTTCGGATATTCAAACTTGCAATGGTGCTTGGATGATTGTAATAAAAAATCAAATGCATTTTTTTTCAATTCATAAAAAACATGAGACTTGTAATAGAGTTAGTTATAAAAATATTGTGGAGATTGGTTTTTTTGGTTAACACAAGGCTTGCCTTTTCCTATATTATTTTCGGGGGGTTTTGGCGAATGGTTATGATTTGGTTTCACAAATGTTCCTTGATTACAATATAAAATGTAGAATCTTATCTCATTGTTAAGATGAAATTTCTGGGTTATTCAAGGACGAAAACATGAAAGTGATTGTAGTTTTTTTGAGCGCTACCCAAAATTTCTTAAGGCCAATACCTTAAAAGACCCACTAGCTACACTAAATATTAATGGCAAATACCGAAACCTGGAATATAACTTATTTTTTTACGCGTATCACAATTATTAAATTAGTAAAAAAAAATAAGTTACTATTCCAGGCGTTTTCCATTATATTTAGTTGTAAGCTAGTGGCGGTCTCTTATACAGCGTATTGCCTCTAGAAATGTGTGTGGATGCCTCAGAAAACTACAACTCACTTTCTGTCTATTCGTCCTTGAAATACCCCAGAATTTCATGCCAACAATGAGAATAGATTCTACATGTTTTTATTGTAACTCACAGGAACATTTGTGAAATCCAAAAATCAATTACCATTCCCAAAACCCCCCGAAATAATAAGGAAACTAAGGCAACCTTGTGTTAGCAAAAAAACCACATCTACACATATTTTATAACCTAAAACTCTACTTACCAGTTCTGCATGTATTCATGACATTAAAAAAAATGCGATTTGCTTTTTATTACAATCATCCAACACCATTCAGTGAATATCCGAAAAAACCTTCTTGCTTGCCAGGGACTACCCAGATATTTACCTAACGTTGAAGCGGTGGTTACAATATGTATGGACGATGCGCATAACGCAAAAGGACCAGATCTTATATCCAATATTCACTTCAAATACATGCCCCTAACAAAAATAGGCATGCCCCGGTTTCTTTTTTTTGTTTGTTTGAACCATTTATTTAGCCATCAAGTTAAATTTTGCTAAAAAAAATCAGGTCTCCGCCTTCTCACTGGGATGGGCCAAGTGAAACTCTCTCAAGCAGCCAAATTGAACAGCAGAGACGCTGAGCCAATGAAGCTAAACCAAAAAAAGAGAAAAACACACGAATATTTATTCCCCATCATAAATTCATAGATAACCCTTTCCAAATATTTATAAAGAGGATATTTGCCATAAGACAAAAACAGCGGAGCTAAGAAATAAGCATTTTGACTTGGAAAATATTCAACATTTCCAAATAAATTAGATTGCGCTTTCATGTTTTTCTGTAGCACCGCGACTATTGGAGCAGGAGAGGATATGGGAATATTTATCTTTTCTTTAAGCCTTTTACTTTTTCCCCTGGAGCGACGACATAGTTTGCCAGCAGTGTTACAAGGGCGAAATTGCCACAAGTATGACATCTTGTTACATTTTTCTATGTAATCCAAAAACCAACCTTTTTCTATAAAGCCTTCCCCACACAGTAGTAACAAAGGGTTTGTAAGCACCACTTGAAATAATTTTATGCATCAGGGAGGAAAACTGCCTTACACTAACCTAAAATGTTTCTGACAACATTTTCTATAGAAATACAATTTTGGCGCAAAATTTTTCTATCAGAAATAACTTATTTTGAGAAAAGTTTTCTATCGAAATAAAATTTTGCCCCAAAAATTTTGGTATATATTTAAAAATTTTTGAGAGAAAATGTCTGCCTTTAGCAAATACAAAATTTTGATAAAATTTTCTGTACAGAAATAAAAAGTTGACAAAATTTCTATAGAAATAAAAATTTGGAGAAAATTTTCTATATAACATAAAAATTTTTGACAAACAATTTTCTAAAGAAAATAACAATTTTGAGAAAATCTTTCTAGTAGAAATAACAATTATTTTGACAAAATTTTTTATAGAAATAAAATTTTTAAAAGCAAATAAAAAATCTTGAGAAAATTTTTTTTGTAGACAATAAAAATTTGCAGAAGAATTTGAGCAAAATTCTAAAGAAATAAATCTTTGACAAAAAGCTTTCTTCTACGAATTTAAACTCGTTAGACAACACAATTTTCTATAGAAATAAAAATTTTTAACAACCATTTTTTTAAACAAAAAATTTTTTTGACAAAATTTTTTATACAAATTACAAGTATTTGAGAAAATCTTCCTATTAGGAAATAAAAGATTTGACATAATAATAATAAAAACAAATCTATGACAAAATTTTCTTATAGAAAGGAAACTCTTTGAACAAAATTTCTATACAATTAAAAATTTTGACAAATTTTGCTTATAGAAATAAAACTTTGACATAAATTTTCCTAAAAGATTTGTCTTTTGACAACATATCTTATAAAGCCTAAATTTTGACAAAATTTTTCGTATTAGAAATAAAATCTTAAGAAATTTTTTTATAGATATAAAAGATGAGAAAAATCTTCTAATAGAAATAAAATTTTAGAAAGCATGATTTCTTAGAAATAAAATTTTGACAGAAATGTTTACTATTGCGAAATTAAAAATAGCTGCATAACTTTTCCTTATACGAAATATAATTTCTGAGAAAATTTCTATAGAAATCACGAATTTTAACAAACTTTTCTCTAACAATATATAAAATTTTCTGACAAAAATTTTGTAATGGACACTTTACAATTTTGGAAGAAAAACTTTCCTATAGACAATAAAAGTTTTTGACAATATCTTTCTGATAAAAATAAAAATTTGGAACGCGACATTTTTCTAAAAGAAATTTCAATATACTGAGCCGAAAATTTTGCTATAGAATCAAATTTTGATAAAAGTCTTCATATAGAAATAAAATTTTGCAAAATTCATCTGTTAGTTATCAAAAATCTTTGAGAAAATAGTGTTCATTAAATAATTCTTCAAATATCTATTAGAAAATAAGTTCGTACAACTAGTTCTTCTGCTATAGAAAAAATGTACAAATCATCAATTTTGCATAAAATTTCTCTAGTAGAAACATAATATTTTCGCATAAAATTTATCTATATAGAAATAAAACTTTTGACAAAATCTTTCTATAGAAATAAGACTTTGACAAAAATTTTCTTTAAAAAAAAAATTGTGACAAACATATGCTTCTATAAAACTAGAATTTTGACAGATAACTTTCAATAGAAATTTACAACATTTTATGAATATTTTTTATAGAGATAAACCCCCCCCCCACCCCCCTTTAGTGAGAAAACCTCAATAGAAATTAAAAATTTGACAAAATTCTGCTATAGACAATACAAATTTCTTTAGAAATAATACATCTATAATAAAGTAAAAAGTGCTTACAAAATCGTTTTATAGAAATAAAAATCTTGTCCCAAAATTTTCTTATAGACAAGTCAAAACCATTTTGACAAAATTTCTACTATAACATAAACAATTTGAACAAAAATTTGCTATAGAATCAAATGTTGACAGCGAAATTTTTCTTTTAAAAGAACAATTCGACTACCCAATTTTTGCTCCCGTAGAAATAAAATTTTGACCAAACATTTTTCTATCTATGAAACTAAAAATTGTTGCACAAGCATTTTTCCGCTAATAGCGAAAGTAACATTTTAACAATTATTACAAACTGTTCCCTCTACTTTAAACAAGTAAGGACAGTCTAAATGTCGGGGCCGGTGGCCGACACTACTATTACTAGCTCCTGACCGTCACCTTTGTAGATCTAAATTTTCGATACCATATCACATCGTCAAATGTGTTGGGTGCTGAATATAAAGAGTTTCTGTCCCAAATACATACATTTAGATTATCACGTCGCATCGGACAGGAATTTTGATTAGACTTCTACAAATTCTCATGGACAGAATTTGAATAGACTTTTACAAAATCTAATAGACTCAAAAATTTAAGTTGGCTAATTGCACTAGGGCTGGCAACACAATTTTAGTAAGAAAAATATTGGGAAACATTTAAATCTGCAAAGCAATTTAATGGAAACTTCGCAAAAGTTTATTATGATTTATTCGCTCGATATATATGTATTAGAAGTTTAGGAAAAAATTAGAGTCAGTTTTACAAACTTTTCGACTAAGCAGTGGCTGATTTTACAAGGAAAATGTTTGGGTATTTTGACCATTTTGTCGAAAATCAGAAAAACATATATATGGGAAGCTACTATCTAAATCTGAACCGATTTCAACCAATATTGGCAGGCATAGCTTACAATGCTTTAAATCTACTGCCTTGTGCAAAATGTCAACTAAATCGGACAAAAAATTGGACCTCGGTGGTCATATGAGCTTGTAAATCGGGCGAAAGCTATATATGGAGCCTATATATAAATCTGATCCGAATTATCAATTCAAATTTGGCACGCATAGCTGACAACTTCCAAATCTACTTCCTGTGCCCAAAATTTCAACCAAATTGCGGTCAAAACTTCTAGCTTTTAGGACCATAATTAGTCCATATTCGGGCGAAAGATTATATGGGAGCCTATTAAATCTTAAACCGATTTCATCCCAATTTTTTACACTTGACTATACTACTAATTGGCTACTCCTAGTGCAAAAATGGTCCAACCGAAAGTCGGCCAAAAAATCTGGCTTCTGGGCGCCATATTAAGTCCATATTCGGTTCGCCGAAAGATATATATTGGGAGCTATATCTAAAATCTGAACCGATTTCAATCAAATTTTGCACACTTGACTATACGACTAAGTGTTATGTTAATACAAAATTTCAAGCAAATCGGTATAAAACTCTGGCTGCTGGGTCCATATTAGTGCATATCAGGCGAAAGATATATATGGGAGCTATATCTAAATCTGAACCGATTTCAATAAAATTGGCCACACTTGACTATAGTACTTAATTGTTCTTCTTGCTGCAAAATTTTAAGCAAATTAGGGCTATAAAACTCTGGCTTCTGCGGCCATATAAGCCATAATCGGTGCGAAATTATATATATGCGAGCTATATCTAATCTGAACCGATTTCTTCACAAAATCAAATAGGGATTCCATTCTGCCCAAAACACATATTGTACCAATTGAAAGTCGAACTGGACTAAAACTGCGGACCATTAGACTTTGCATTACAAAAATGGTTCACGCGACAAGACGGACAGACGGACATCGCTATATCGACTCAGGAAACCCAACCCTGAGCATTTTTTGCCAAAGACACCATTGTGTCTATCTCGATCTCCTTCTGGCGTGTTGCAAACATATGCACTAACTTATAATACCCTTTTCCACAGTTAGGAGCAGGGGTATAATTAATTTTGAAAAATTTTTAGTTCTATAGAAATACAATTTTGACAAGATCTCTATAAAAATTAAAAATTTGAGAAAATTTATATAGAAATCTAATTTTGACAAAAATTTTCTATAAAAATAAACTTTGACAAACTTATCTATACGAATTAAAATATTGACAAAATTGTCTATTAGAAATAAAAATGGGACAACATTTTCATGAAAATTTATCTATAGAAATAATTATTTTCATAAAGTTATTTTTATCAAAATAAAGGTTTCGACAAATTTCTATTTGAAATATAAAATTTGAAGAAATAAAATTTTGACAAATTTTTCTATAGAAATAAAATTCTTTAAAAAAATTTCTATGAAAAAAACATTTGACAAAATTTTCTATAAATTAAATTTTGACAGAAATTTTCCGATAAAAATAAAAACTGTCAGAAAATTTTCTATAGAAATTACATTTGCTGAGAAAATTTTCTATTGAAATAAAATTTGACAAAATTTTGTATAGAAATAAAATCTTGAGAAAATTCTTTATAGAAATTAAATTTGAGAAAAAATTTTTTTTGAAGTAAAATTTTTACAACCAGCAATCCATTAACATTGAATTTAGATACAGATTGTCATTTAACGCAGATTTCCATTTCTATTTGTGGCATACATATAAAAACTGGGTTACACTTAATACGCATTGCGGAGGATCTTTATAAAATTATCATAAAAAAATTAGGAACAAAAATTCTTTTTTTTTTGTCGTTTTGATCTTCAGCTTAAAAAACCATTGCGTTAGACTAAACTACAAAGTAGCTTTAACCAACAGAGGAAATAATGTTTGTCAAAATTTATGGGCAAAGCTCTTAGGACGCCAAGCTAGGGCTTTGACCAAATAAATTTGACAAAATATTCTTTTTCCTCTTATTGCCGTTAAGCTACACTTGTAGTTTTAGTCAACGCAATGGTTTTTAAGCCTGAGATCAAAACGACAATATGATTGAAATACAAAAGACCAACAATAAGAAAACCAAAAACGAAAACAAATTCAAATAAATGACCAGAATTTTACCCTGATGTTGCAATTAAATTTTGGCACAAGGCGGTACCATTGATTTGTCGTAACTGCTTGCCAATATAAGATTGAAATCGGTTTTCAGATTTAATATGGTCTCATATATATTAGCTTTCGCCCGCATTTACTTTCATGACGAAGACAAGACATTGGGTTTTACTCCGAATTACGTGAAATTTTGGGCACATCGGTCTCACGTTCAGATTTAAATATAGCTCCATAAATAATTATCTTAACATAATCTAAGCTTTAGTTCTTCAAAATATTTTTAAATTTAGCGCATTTCACTTGTTAGGAATTTGTCTCTTTTTCCATTTCAAAATCATGCAATTCCATTTTTTATAATCAATATGATGAGATCTCAAACTTTTATTCATATTTATTTTAACCACACATTGTCATATCACTAGGACTTAGTGAAATTATTCTCGTTCTAATGCAAAATATTCTTTTGTTTATCCATTGGGTACGAGTTGACAATCCATCCAATCTTGCTTTTCATTTTGGAATTTGCCTTCTTAAACTATCAGAAGGCAAATTGCGCTTCTGGTTTGTCAAAGCGTATGCACTTTGAAACAAAGAGATTTCATTTCATATAAAATATCGCTTTGAATCGCAAATCACAATTATTTTTTTTTGCATTCAACTCGGGGGAAAAACTCATCATGAGAAACATCAACAAGAATTTGGATAAACACAAGTATTCCTAATACCATATACAACAAAAAATCCAAACATGTGCGAAAGTAGAAATAGAAATCACAATTCCGATTTTATTAAAGAATAATATACTGTTTCTTACAGGATTGTTACAATTGTTTTTTTCGGAATATTAATCTTCCCATAAAATTGGATTTTAAGTACGACAGTATTTCTCTACAATGAACATTTCCATTCCGTAAGTAAAAACTGTTGAAATATCGATTGCCATAAATATTAATAATGTATATAAATCCGTGATTCAGGAAAAATTTCTAAGATATTCTGACGATGTTGTTTGTTCGTTCGTTCTGTTCGGCTTTAATTCATGGCCACAGTTTTCAAAAAACATTCCCAAAATTGTCATCATATTCGATTGGGCTGCAACTTAATAAAAATCATTGTACATATATGCGTTAAGATTTGTGATGTTGCCCCATAATAAATCTTCCTCCGATTCAGATTTTCCTATTTAAAAACACCGATTTCAATTATCGGGCTTCGTAAATATCACAGTTCTTCATTTTATTTTTTTAATACCCTCCACCATAGGCATGGGCGTATATAACTTTTGTCAATTCGTTTGTAACACATTCGAAATATTGCTTCTAAGACCCTCATAAAGTATATATATTTCTTGCGGTTCCGCCTGTGTGAAATTCTGAGTCGATCTGAGCATGTCGTTTCCGTCCTTCTGCTTTGAAACCACGCTAACTTCTCCGAACGAACAAAGCTTATCGGCTTGAAACTTAGCACAAGTAGTTGTTATTGATGTAAGTCGGATGGTAATTGCAAATTCGGGCCATATCGGTCCACTTTTTATCGTATAGCCCCCATATAAACCGGACCCCCAAATTGCTTGCCAGGGACCCTCTAAGAGAGGCAAATTTTCATCCGATCCGGCTGAAATTTTGGTGCTGGGTGTTGGTAATATGTTCTCTAAACAACACGCAAAAATTGGGTGCCGAGATCGGTCCATAATTATATTATAGCCCCCATATAAACCGACCCCCGATTTGGCTTGCCGGAGGTCCTCTAAGAGAACCAAAAAATTTTCATCCGATCCGGGGGACTGAAATTTGGTACATGGTGTTCGGTATGATGGTTCTCTTAATGCACCACTGCCAAAAATTGGTACCATATCGCCGTCCATAATTACATGTTGCCCCCATATAACCGATCCCCCGATTTTTGGCTTGCGGAGTCTCTAAGCAGAAACCAAATTTCATCGATCCGGCCTGAAATTTGTACATGTGTTAGTATATGCGTCTCTAACAACCACGCAAAAATTGTGTCCACATCGGCCATAATTATATATAGCCCCATATAAACCGATCCCCGATTTGGCTTGCAGAGCCTTCTTAAACGAGAAGACATTTCATCCGATCCGGCTGAATTTGGTAAAATGGTGTTGGTATATGTTTTCTAATGACCATGCAAAAAATTGCCACATCGGCCCATAATTATATATAGCCCCCATATAAACCTATCATTCAAATTGACCTCCGGAGCCTCTTAGAGGATGCAAAAGTTCATCCCGATCGATTGAAATTTGGCCGTGTGTTAGTATATGTCTCTAACAAAACCATCAAAATTGGTCCATATCGGTCCATAATTATATATTCAAGCCACCATATAAGGCCCATCCCAAAGATTTGACCTCCGAGCCTCTTAGAGGAGCCAAATTCATCCGATTTCCAGTTGAAATTGGGTATATGGTCTCTAAAACAACCATTAACAAGAATTGCCGTCAAATTTTTATTTTTTATAGAAAACATTGTCAAATGTTATTTCTATAGAGATCATTTGTCAAAATTTTAATTTATATAGAAAAATGTGTCAAAATTTTATTTCTATAGAACATTTTGTCAAAAATTCTATTTCTACAGAAAAATTTTGTCAGAATTTTTATTTCTATTAGAAAAACCTTTTTTACAAAATTTCATTCGATTGTGTGATGATAGTTCTTCAGTAGAAGTTTCTATACAAATCCATGGTGGAGGGTACATAAGCTTCGGCCTGGCCGAACTTACGGCCGGTATATTAAAATATGTTTTTACTAAAAAATTGTTGTTCCACCAAGTGGAGTGAGTCTATAGATTTTGTAAACGTCTATCAGCTTCTGTCCAAATCGAGTGATATTTTAAAATGTATGTATTTGGCAGAAGCCTTTATATATAGCCCCCAACACAATTTTACGGATGTGATATTCGTATCGAAAATTTTAGATCTACAAAGTGGCTGCAGGTATAAAATAGTCGGGGCGCGCCCGACTTTCGAACGTTTCCTTACTTGTTAAAAAAATTGCTAGAATGAATTAATTTTTAATTTTTAAATTTTCAATAAAATTTTTAATTGGAAATACTTTGTGAATTTTTTTTTCTGGGTGTACAGAAAGCGACTAGAAATTTTTCCGATAATGGGCAATTTTAATTGGTTAGGTAGTAAGGGGCAAGCGCCGATGTATCAGGCCTCACTTAGCGACTATTTCAGTCCATTTGTGATACTATATTGGTTGAATTTATCTCTTATATAAATTTAATTGATACTATTAATTTGTGTGATTTATTTTTTTTTTATTTAAAAAATTTGAATCAATTAAGTTTTTAATTGAATATTTTTGAGATTTCAATTAAAGATTTAAATTTTTAATAATTTTTGGTGTAATTTTTTTTTTTTTTTTTTGTGTAAGAAGTGCAGACTAGGAAATTTTCCGATAATGGACATCAATTAATTAATACTATTAATTTGCCGGTGTGATTAAATTTTTATTTTTATTTAACAAATTTGTAGAATCAATAAAGTTTTTAGTTGAGTTATTTTTTGAAAATTTCAAATTTTAATTTTCAAAAATATTTTGGATGAAAATTTTTTTGTGTACAGATAGGGCGACTAGAAATTTCCTGAAATCAGCATAATTAAGATTTCAAATTTTATTTCAATTGATTTTCTTGCAAACTTACACGAAAAGCTTTATATTCCCACTCCCAAATAAAACTTTCGTAACACATTTTTCTCTATTTTTTTATATTCTTATAAAAAAATATACGCAAAAAGCTACATTCACTTCATCGCTAAATTTACCTCATTTCGTTACACTGTCCAAAGTCATTAGTTCATCATCATTATCATAAGGTCGGGGACAAGGGACAATTTTCACATTTGTAATTTCATAGACACTAAACTCTATAAACCAGGTCATCGTTGCGGAATGAAAAATGACATTCCATCTAACAGGCATAATGTTGTTCCTTGCTAAATAAATTAAATACGAAGCATAGATTGTAAGCCAATCCTATATAACCTTGGAAAAATATGGATATTTTGAAAAAGAAATAGGCTAAATAAAAACAAGTTAATATTACCGCCGTAAGTTCGGCCAGGCGAAGCTTATGTACCCTCCATCATGGATTGCCCGCTAGAAACTCTTCTAAAACCACTGCCATCCACAATCGCAATTACTTTAAGTTGCGTAACGCTTGCCGATGGCCAAGGTATCTTAAAAACCTCCCAAACTCCATTCTTCCTAAATTGTATGTAAGTCCATACGCTGGTAAAATATTAAATAAAAAAAGATCGATCCAATACGTATATAATTCAGTTTGAACAAAGTTAGACATAAATTTTGACCAAAATTTTCACAGGAAATAAAATTTTAACAAAATTTCATTATAGAAATAAAATTTTCACAAAATTTTCTATAGAAATAAAAATTTTGACAAAAAATATTCTATAGAAAGGAAATTTTGACAAAAATTTCTACAGAAATAAAATTTTAACAAAATTTTCTATAGAAATAAACTTTTGACAAAATTTTCTATAGAATAAAATCTTGGGCGTAGATTATTGTGGCTTGAAGTGCGCAACCATGATTATGAACCGGAATAAAATTTGAATAAAATTTTCTATTAGAAATAAAAATTTTTGACAAATTTTTATAGAAATAAAATTTTTTGAAAATTGATTGAAAATTTCATTATGAACCGAATAAAAATTTTAACAAAATTTCTCTAGAAATAAAATTTTGAACAAAATTTTCTATAGATAATAAACATTTTGACAAAATTTTCTATAGAAATAAAATTTTGGTAGGATTTATTTTTTGGCTCTTTAGTGCGCAACCATGATTATGAACCGATATGGACCCAATTTTGGTATTGGTTGTTGCGACCGATATTTTTTTACTTAAAAAAACAAAAAAAAAACCACGTTCCTAATTTGAAACCTGATCGGTATGAATTTTGCTCCTCCAAGAGGCTCCGGAGTTCAAAATCTGCGAGAACGTCTTTATATGGCGGGCTATATATAATTATGGAACCGATATGGACCAATTTCTTGGCAGCGTTGTTAAAGATTTCACTATACTACACCATGTTCAAATTACAACCGGCTTGGATTTAAATTTTCTTCTCTTTGGAGACTTCGCAGCCAAATCTGTGGGATCGGTTTCCATATGGGGGCTATAGTAAATTATGAACCGATGTGGACCAAGTTTTACATGTTGTTTAGATACCACTATACCAACACCATGTTTACCGAAATTTTCAGCCGGATGGGATGAAATTTGCTTCTATTTTAGGCCTCCGCAAGCCAAATCTGGGGATCGGTTTATATGGGGCTATATATAATATATGGACCGATGTCTAAATTTGTTGATGTTGTTAGAGACCATATACCAACACCATGTACCCAAATTTCAGCCGGATTCGGATGAAAACTTTCTTCTAACTTAGAGGCTCCGCAAGCCAAATCTGCGTGATCGATTTTATATCGGGGCTATATATAATTATGGCCTATCGTCGGACCAATTTTTTGCATGGTTGCTAGATACCATTATAACCAACACCATGTTACCAAATTTCAGCCCGGATCGGATGAAATTTGACTTTCTATTTTTAGGCTCCGCAAGCCAAATCTAGGGGATCGCGTTTTTTATATGGGGCGGCTATTATATAATTATGGACCGATGTGTACCAATTTTTGCTGGTGTTAGAGACCCATATACCAACACCATGTTACAAATTTCAGCCGGATCGCGATGAAATATGCTTCTGTTCTAGAGGCTACACAAGCCAAAATCTGAGGGTCCCTTTATCATGGGGGCTATACGTAAAAGTTGCACCGATATGAGCCCATTTTCAAATTTACCATCCGACCTTACATCAGATAACAACTACTTGTGCGAGTTTATTCAAGTCGATAGCTTGTTTCCGTTCGCGAAGTTAGCGTGATTTCAACAGACGGACGCGACGGCGGACATGCTTTAGATTGACTCAGAATTTCAACCACGACCCAGAATATATATACCATTATGCGCGGCGTCTTGAAGCAATTATTTCGATGTGTTACAAACGGAATTTACAAAGTTAATATACCCCCATCCTATGATGGAGGGTATAATTATAAAAAATAAAATAAATAAAAATTATTTCAATTATTTCAAAAATTATTCCACAAATCTTTACGATATATGAAATCTGGAGGAGTATTTTGTAAACAATTCATTTATTTTACAATTAAATACTTTGAATACTATTTTTTTTTCTTTTTATTTTAGGGTATGATGTCAAATGTCGATCTCATTTGAATTACGAAAATGTGAAAAATTTCGAAAATTTGCCAATTTTGAAGGAAAAAAGACTAAAGCGCCGAAATGTCGAATTTTTATACCCACCACCATAGAATTAGGCTGACGGGCGTTATTAATAAGTTTGTCATATATATATTCTTTGATCGGGAAAAAATTCTAAGACGATAATAAGCATGTCGTCCTTCTGTCTGTTAAAATCACGGCTACAGCCTTCAATAATGAGCGCTATCGTCCTGAAATTTGGCACAGATATGTCTTTGTTTTCAGAGCAGGTCAAGTTAGAAGATGGGCTATATCGGTCCAAGTTTTGATATAGTCCCATAATAAAACCCACCTCCCGATTTGGGGTCTTGGGCTTATAGAAAAACTGTAGTTTATTTATTTCCAATTTATCCTGAAATTGGAAATCTAGAGTTTAGGACCATCAAAAAGTGTACCGAAAATGGCTGCTATCGGTCCATTGCGTTGGTATACGCACATCGGATATAGCCGTCTAGAAAGTGATATTTTCTATCAAGATTTGCCTGAAAATTTCAAATCTAGAGGTATATCTAGGACCAAAAAAGGGGTGTGCCGAAAACGGGCAAGTGTATCGCGTGCCATGTTTTGATATGCACCCATATAGACCGATCTTCCCGATTTTATTTCTTGGGCTTCTATCAATCGTAGTTTTTTCCCAATTTTGCTTCAAATTTAATAATCTAAGAGGTACTAGAGGACCAAAAGATGTGCTACCGAAAATGGTGAGTACGGTCGATGTTTTGAATATCAGCCAACATTATAGATCGATCTCCCGATTTTATTTTCTTTGGGCTTCTAGAATCCGCAGTTTTTTATCCAATTTACCCTGAAATTTTGAAATCTAGAGGTATTATAGGACCATAAAGACTTGTGTCGAAAATTGTGGAGTACAGACGTCCATGTTTTGATATAGCCCTCCATCATATTGACCCGATTCTCGCCGATTTTACTTCTTTGGCGCTTCCGCAGAATCCGTAGTTTTACTCCAATTTTGCCTGATATTCTGGAATCTAGAGGTAATTCTAGGACCATAAAGGAGGCTGCTCCGTGCCTAGGCAATATATTGAGTATACGCCGCTACAGTTTTCGATATTTAGGCCCCTTATAAACCTACCCTCGTTTTCGGGGTCCTTAGATTCTAGAAACTTACAATAGATGGCCTGAATATCTCGTGTGATATATCCTACGCATGTTTCTTGCCATTAGCTCCCATAGACGCGATCTCCCATTTAAAACTCACTTGGGTTTCTTGAATTGTACGTTTTTATCCGATTTTGCCCACAAATTTGAAAGTATCACTTGCATTTTAACCCTATTAACAATGGTGTTATATATGATTTAGTTTTATCAGTCCATTATGGTACGCCTCCATATAGACCACGTTTCACTTATTGACGCGTCGTTATAGAAGGCGCACCTGATCATGAAAATTGCCTTGTTAAACTGAATGCAAAACTTCCAGATTTCTACTTCTCTCGTATTCATTTCAATAATTGCGGATGAAAATCTACAGATTCCTCTAGATTTTCAAATCAACGGGCGTATATTTCATAAACTTTTTACTTGATACACTTGCAAGAGAGTTAATGATTCCTCTAAACACTCAAATCAAAACAATGTTTCTTATAAATTTAGAATCTTGCCTCCTCTTTTACTTGTAAAATCTTTTTACATTTTCTATCGATCTACAATCACTCGAGCATAAATAATGTATCATAATTTAGAGAACATTGTATAACAAAAAAAAAAACTACCAAAAAATCAGAAACTTTTTATCTCCATTAGAAAAATTTTGTTAAATTTTTATTCTCTATAGCAATTTTGTCAAAAATTTTATCTTCTATAGAAAATATTTGTCAAAATTTATCTCTAGTTAGAAAATTTTGTCAAAATTTCATCCCTCTATAGGAAATTATGTCAAAATTCATCTATTTCTATTAGGAAAATTTTTTAAAATTTAGTATCTCTATAATGAAAATTTTTTAAAATTTTAATTCTCTATAGAAAATTTTTTTTAAATTTTATTCATATAGAAAAATTTGGCAACACTAGACACTATTAGCAAAATTTTTGTCAAAATTATTATTGCTATAGAAAATTTATTGTCAACCATTTTATCTCGGTACTACGAGAATTGTCACAAAATTTTATTCATTCTATAGAAAATTTTGTCAAAATTTTATCTCTACGAGAATATTTTGTCAAAATCCTTTTATTTCTATATAAGAGTTTAGCCAAAATTTCCATTTCTACGCAGAAATATTTGTCAAAAATTTCTATTTCTATAATAAGATTTAGCCAAAATCTTCATTTTCTATTAGAAAATTTGGTCAAAATTTTTATCTCCATAGAAAATTTGGTCCCAAAAAATATTTCTTTCCTATATAAAGAATTCTCTTCTCTAT
>PGFW01054649.1:0-11843 GCA_003123925.1 Haematobia irritans | reverse complement strand
AATTCTATTTTTCGGTATTATAATAAAGCTATTCACGTACAAACAACAATTGCCAGTTTAAAAAATCCAAATTATGACGGATATTTGCAAGCTACATAGTTTTTCTAATTCCAAAATAACTTAAACCACAGATGCTTAAATCCTCAAATAAGTCTGTAGCCTATATATGAAGCGTTTTTATTCAAAGTCTAAATATTTTCAAATATTTCGTTAATTTAAGGGAATCTTCTTTAAATCAAAGATGTGCTTCTTTACTTTAACGAAAATTTGCCTAGTTTAAAGTCATGTAACTTTAACGAATGCGGACGCAAATTTTTCAAAATGTGCTGTCCTAGAATTTAATGAAATAAAAAATCTTTGAAGCAAAGATTACTAACACTTTCTTTTAATTAAAATTTCATCTAGTTTAAAGAAATTTGTTCTAAGTAGCTGTGCTAATGTGCGATCCTAAAATTTAAGTTGGGCGTAATCTTTAATATCACCCGTAAATATTCTTTAGTGTAGGTACTTTGTGGTTTATTCAATTCCGCTGATGAGGCAATATCATTAGAAACAAAAAAAAATCTCTCACTGCGTAACGTTTCTAAACATACTTTTCCGAAAATGTCAATATTACCACAATACCACATTTGGTATATAATGGTTTAAATATCTTAGTTAAAATTTCATTCATAAATATATGCGGTTTGCATCTTGGGTTACACACAGAGAAGAAACATGACCTCATATTCGAAGAGCCTAAATATATGAATAGGAAGCTATTTTTTGCTGCGGACCATGTAACATTTTCAATGCATCACCAATGTTGGCTCCAGTGAACATGGCTTTACGAAAAATAAAAAATTGTCTTATCTAAAATGTTATGTATATTATAAAAGAATTTTTTTTTTTGTATCAAAAGGACAATTGGTCACGATATAAAATGTTATGGTATTCATCAAAATGTTTTTCTTCCAAGTTAAGATGACATGGTTCACAACCTAAAATGTTTTTGATCTTTATCAAAAATATTTTTCGTTCGTCGCAAAAAAGGAACGCACCATTTGAGAAAAGAAAAACCACCAAAATTAACTTTATTTATTTGTTTTTTAATTTATTTATAAACTATCATTGTTATTGTTATTATACGTTTTCCGTTGGGCAAGCAAAACATTCACATATTTTTACACACTCTTATTGTTTCAATTTCAAACAAAACGTAATCATTCCGTATTCGTGCCCCATAACGAATGGTACCAAACGCAGTAACTGCCAAAAAAAACATGAAATAGCGTACCATATAGCAAAATACAGAACAAAAAATTTTGGCTACATTTTCGTGGTTCACATAAAAACCACGCTGCCACTACTGAATAAATTATAACTTTTAACACAAAACACAATAATTTCCGTATTCTCCGTTCCATTCCAAGCCAACAATCAACACACGTACAGATCGCGCAAAACTGAAAATCTGTGTGTACCCAGCAAAGCAAAAGTTGGAAGTTCTTAACAATGGCACAACTTTAAAAGCACTTCACAGAAGATGCACTCCCAATGATGTTTTTTTTTTTTTTTCTTTTTTTTTTTTTCTTTTTTTTTTTTTTTTTTTTTTTTTTTTCTATTTTTTTTCTTTTTTTTTTCTTTTATTTTTTTTTCATTTTTTTTTATTTTTTTTTTTTTTTCTTTTTTTTTCTTTTTCTTCTTTATTTTTAACTGTCAGCAAGCTTCGCTTTAATTCAATTTTTTATATCTGCGTTTTTCGCTATCATTTAATGGCGTTAATTTAAATTGTTTTTGTTATAAGGTTAAAAACAGAGTAAGAATCATAAAACTGCGTACAAATCATTTAAATTTTGTCGAAAAAAAATGCCTAAATCCAAATCTGAAAAAAAATTGGCTGAATTTTGGAAAATATATTTGCAGGTCAAACGTTTCGACAAGCTTAAAAATTATAAAAATTATTTATTTGACAATATATCACAGAATTTTTTAATTCACACCCAAAACATTGAATTAGGATCACACCTAAAGAAGTGATGCACTTTCAGTGCAAACAGCTGTTGAAATTTGAAGGACTTTTCCGATCCTATGACAGGCCATGGTTAAATTCATCGCTTTCTGCGTCAATTTGCCACCACTATTACGGATCAAAAAGAACATATTTCATTACTTTTTTGGCGACGCGCTTTTTTGCAACCTGCCTCAATGCTTTATAAAATTCTTTTCGCTGCAAAAAGAGTCTAAATAAAATTAAATGGTCACGAATTGTACATGGTCTTTATGACCATGTAATAGTTCTAGACATATCAATAGCGTAACCATAAAAAATACTTTTTTTCCCTAGTACAACAAGTCAAAAAATATTGAATGGTCAGTATATGAATTTCCCGACCATTTAATGGCCGTCTCAAACTTCTATCATTTAAATAATTGAACATGTTGTGCGGCATTTGAGAAACCATTTTTTAAAAAAACTGTTTATGACAGGCATATTTTTACAATGACAAATATACATGGTTTTCGCGACAAATTACATGCTCCAGATAAGCATTAAAAGTGGAGCGGAAACGCTTGTCCAAACAGTGTTTTCTGTGCGTGTACTATAAAATAGGATCTTTTGCCGTTGAAATTTCTATGGCGAATTTAAGGATGACATTTTTATGTGGAAACTGATCTGGGTTACATTACATAACACTATACAAATATCGTATTGTGAAATTAGTTTAATCTTCTTATACTAATTTACTATGTATTATGTGTTGATCTAATAAACAAAATTATTATGAATATAACCAATTTATAAATGTCACTGTGAACATTGTAGTATTAATTTGACCACCCACCGATATTGAAATAACATATCATTATACATTCAATCAATTCCATTTGCTTTTCACACATAACTTAGTAAAGAGGAAAATAATTTGATATCCATCCAGCACTATACCATAGGCTGTTCAATATCTAATTTTGTGACATTTACAGCCTATGGCCAAAATTCAATCAAAAAATCCAAGCATACACACATGTAATAATCAATACAAAGCATATAAACAATCATTTCTGTATCTTGGCCGTCGTCTATTGCTTAATGATGCATTTAACCTTAATGGTACTTAAACTCGCTGTAGGATAGCCAAATTCCTTGTTTTTTGATGAACGTCTGTTGTATAACTTATCACGTTTGTTGTATTTTTTTGTTATAAATAGAAAGCAAATCGGTTGTAGGCGGATAAAAATTAAGTGGACTCGGAAGAAGTAAATGAAATATTTAATTTTAACATTTTTAATCAACCAGGAAATTAATTAAAGTATTTTTAATGAATACCTTGATTGTGCGTAAATTACTCTCTTCACTACTAGAATTAAACCGAATTTTAAACAACTTAAATTTTCTTCTTGTTAATCTGTACAACAAACATATAGGAAAAATAAATTTTTAACTTCTGAGAGTCTACTCTCAAATTGTTAAAAAAATCAATATAAGTTGTTCTGAAAACCTTAATTCTGCGAGTTGTGACAAATGGCTTACCAAGAAATGGGCTCTAATATCCGGTCGGAAGTGTGAGAAAAAATACAAAACGACTATGAACTAATAATCAGCTATACGTTTTGCAGTCGAATGTCCATAGAAAAATGGTCTCAATATTGCATATTTTTCGTTTGATGTTTAAAATTTTTTACTCAAAATGCATGTCAGTGTCCACCAATATGTCAAAAATGTTTATAGCGTATCTTAGATTACATGCCGTACTTTAAAATAACATCGAGAAATAAACTCAAACAAGTTTGGGGGAGTTAGAGCTTTCGAAGTGTTCACTCTGTAGTGCGCTTGGGCTAAACGTCGGTAGGGTAAAGGGTTAATCTGCCAGTGATCTGTTATTACACTCAAAAAAACATTGAACCCACGCATGGACGATAAATTTACTGGTTTTTTTCAAGATATGTTTAGCGTGTTAAAAATGTATATGTTTGGAAGCTCTCAACATTTTTTAAATACACAATATTTGTAAATAATATGCTTGGATTGCAACATATATTTAATTTAGGAATAGACCTTATAGTTTTGATATATGTAATAAGGAGCGATGAGTTTTGTTTATTCATTGTCGCATTAAAAGGGCAGCAAGTAAGTCCAAAATATTCAAAAAACAAAGGTAATTAAAGGGAACTTAAGTAAAAATACGAAAGGCGACTAATAAACTGAAAAAAAAAAAACCATGCCCGGTTCAAGAGAATTCAAGTAGGTATAACTTTTAAGACACAATTCTCTTTTTACAATGCTGTGTTTTGTATTTGACTCATTGAAAGCCAAATTTTTAATTTGTTCGTTTTTCAGCTTTTTTCATATGCTATAAAAAGTCCGTAAAAACAAGACTTCCAGTAAAACATTACGAGGGTAGTTCGGAAAACTTCTTAGCCTAGCACAAAAAGCGCGGTATAAACAGAAAAAAGTTTAAGTGTTTTGGAAACTTCGCATCTCTAGTTATTAAACACATGTTAAAATTTGCTTTCGATCAGCCCAGGCTCCTTCATATAATAGACAGGTGTTGAAAAAAGCGCGATCCGCCCAAATTTTTTTACAATTGGAAAAATTTAGAAATGCGTGCTGTCATTTAAAACCTATTTACATGAAAAAAAAGTTTATCGGGAACAAGAAATTTCATAATGAGTATGCGTGAATGTGTTCATAACAGAGATGGAAAGTTTCCAAAACACTTAACTTTTTTCTGTTATTACCGCGCTTTTTTGTGCTAGGGCCTAAGAAGCTTTCCAACTACCCTCGTAATTTCCTAACTTGGAAAGTTCTTGTTTTTAACGACTTTTATAGCATATGAAAAAAGCTGAAAACCGAAAAAATTAAAATTTGCTTCATAGAGTCAAAATACAAAAAACATCCACATTTTAATAGAGAATTGTGTGCTTTAAGAAGTTATCCGTTACTTGAATTTCTCTTTGGAAACCGGAGGCCATGGTTTTTTTTTGCAGTTTATAGTGCCCTTCGTTAGTTTTATTAAGTTCCCTTTAATTAACCTTTGTTTTTTGAATATTTTGACATTACTTGTGCCCGTTTAATGCCGAAACATGTATTAAACAAAACTCCATGCTTTTTTTTCAAATATAGTTCTATTCCTAAATTAATATAGTGTTTTGCATCCAAGCATATTACGATTTACAAATATTGTGTTTGAAAAATTGAGTTCGCCAAACATATAATTTTTACACCTAAAACATATCGAAAAACAGTATTTTTCGTTTCCATGTGGCGCTTTCAATGTTTTTTGAGATTAATAACAGATCACTGCATTAACCCTTTTACCTACCCTTTACCAACCACTACAGAGTACATTCGGAAACTCAAACTCCCCAACTTGTTTTCGATTTATGGTTCTCATGTTATTTTAAAGTAGGCATTGTAATCTAAATTACGGCTATACAACGATTTTACATATTGGTGGCACACTAAAATTGCATTTTTAATAAAAAAATCTTTAACATCAGAACGAAAAATTATGCAGATATTGAGACCATTTTTTCTGATGACATTCATGCACAAAACTATAGCTGATATTAGTTCATAGTCGTTTTTGTATTTTTTCTCACACTTCGACGGATATCTAGAGCCCATTTTGCGTAAGGCCATTTTGTCCAACTCCAGAATTAATTCTTCAGGAAACAAACTGTATATTGATTTTTTTAACAAATGAGGTAGACTCTCAAAGTTAAACATGTTTTCTATATGTCTGTTTGTACAATTAAAAAGAGCAAGAAAAATTTTAAGTTTTTTAACATGTCGGTTTAATTCTGTAGTGAAAGAGTTAATCACCACATCAAGGTTTCATTAAAAAAATACTTTAATTAATATTCTGGTTTGATTAAAATTTAAAATTAATATTTTCATTTAACTTCTTTCGATCCACTTAATTTTATCCGCCTACCAACCTATGCTTTCTTCTATTATAAACAAAAAATATACAACAAACGTATAAATATACAACAGGACGTTAATCAAAAAAACAAAATATTTGCTATACCTAGCAGCGAGTGTATACCATTAGGTTAATGCCACATCATTAACACTACGGACCAAGACTTACAAATATGTTTATATCTTTGTATTGATTACTTACATTTGTTGTTTCTTGGATTTTTTGATTTGAATTGCCATAGCTGTAATTGTCACCCAAAATTAGATATTGAACCACCTAATGGTTAGTTCTGGGATGGCTGATTCAAAATTATTTTTCTCTTTACTAGAATTTGTGTGGAAACATAATGAATTGATTTGGAATGCGTATAGATATGCTATTTTCATTATCCGGTGGTGGTCAAAACTTAATACTAACAATGTTCACAGTGAACATTTATAGTTGTTATATTCATAATAATTTTGTTCATAATCACATAAATACTAGTAATTAGTATAAAAGATTAACTATAATGTTCACATATAACGATATTTTTATGAAGTATGTTGTAATATAACCCAGATTCAAGTTTCTCAACATATAAAATTGTCAATCCTAATGTTTCGCACATCGAATTTCACGCAAAAGATTCCTAATTTATATATACAGCGCACAGAAAACACATGTTTGACAACGTTTTTCCGCATCCATTTAATGCTTATCTTGGAGGCATGTAATTGTCGCTGAAAACCATGTATTTTTCATTGGTAAAATATAATGCTGTCAATGAAGCATTTAAATGAGTTACTCAAATGCCGCAAATCGATGCTTCATTATTTAAATGATTAGATTGTTGAGCACCATTAAATGGTCGAGGGAAATTCATATTACCTGACCATTCAATTTTATTTTGACTTGTTTACAGGTGAAAAAAAGAAGTATTTTTATGCGGTTACGTATTGATATGTCTAGAACTATTACGATGGTTCATAAAGACTCATGTAACATTCTGTGACCATTTAAGATTTTTTCAACTTTTTTGCAGCGAAAAGAATTTTATAAAACAGTTGAGCAGGTTGGCAAAAAAGTTCTCCTCATATAAAAACAGTATAATGAAATGTTCTTTTTGGATCCGTAAGTCGTGCAAAATTGACGCATGTAAGCGATGAATTAACATGCGGCCTGATCAGTGAGGCGGAATGTCCTTCCATTTCACATCTGTTTGCACTGAAAGTGCTCACTTCTTTAGGTGTGATCCTAATTTCAATGTTTTTGGGACGGGGGACGTGGAGCTAGAATTAAAAAAATTTCTGTGATATATTGCTCAAATAAATAATTTTTATAATTTTTAAGCTGTCGGAAACGTTTGACCCCAAGATATTTTCAAAAATTCACAATTGTTTTTCAGATTGGTATTTAGCATTTTTTTCGACGAAATATTTAAATGAATTTGGTACCATTTTAGAATTCTTAACTCTGTTGTTACTTATAACAAAAAAAATTTAAATTACCCATTAATATGTACCGAAAAAACAAAGATATAAAAATTGATTTAAAACGAACTTGCTGGACAGTAATTAAAATAAAGATACGATGCATTTGGGGAGTGCATCTGTCTGAGAGTGGCTTTTAAAGGTGTGCTTGCAGTTGTAAATACTTCCAACTGTTTTGTTGGTCTGGGGTACACACATTGTCATTTTGCGCGTCCTGTCGTGGTGTTGCATGTTGGCTTGGAGATGGAGGAGAATAGCGGGAATTATTGGTGTTCTTTGTGTTAATGTTATTATTCAGTAGTGGCCACGTGTTTTATTGAAAACGAAGCAAAGTGTGACAAATTTGTTGGTTTCTGTATTGGTTGCGTATATTGCGTACCCATTTATATTTTATTTGCAGTTACTGCGTTTGGTACATTCTCGAATGGGCCGACGAATAATGGAATGATTACTTATTGTTGAAATTGAAACAAAATAGAGTGTGTAAAAATATGTGATGTTTGCTTGCACGGCAGTATAAATACAATAAACAATGAATTAGTTTATAAATAAATTAAAAAACAAATAAATAAAGTTAATTTTGGGGTTTTCTTTCTCAAATGGCGTCCTTTTTTCGACGACGAAAAAATTTTTGATAAAGATCAAAACATTTTAGGTTGTGACCATGTTCATTTAACTGGAAGAAAAACATTTTTGATGAATACCATAACATTTTATATCGTGACCATTGTCTTTTGATACAAAAAAAAAATTCTTTTTATCAATATAATAACATTTTAGATAAGGACAATTTTATTTTTCGTAAAACCATGTTCACTGAGCCAACATGGTTGCAGTTGAAAATGTTACATGGTCGCAGCAAAAATAGCTCCTATCATATTATTTAGCTCTTCGAATATGATCATGTTTCTTCTCTGTGTGTACCCAGATGCAAAACCCCATATATTTATGAATGAAATTTTAACTAAATATTATAAACCATTATAAAATGTGGTATGTGTAATATTACATTTTCGGAAAAGTATGTTTAGAAACGTTACGCAGTGAGAGATTTTTTTGTTTCTAATGATATTGCCTCAATCACGGAATTGATAAACCACAAATACCCTACACTAAAGAAAATATTTACGTGATATTAAAGATTACGCAACTTAAATTTTAGGATGCGCAATTTACACACTACTTAGAACAAATTTCTTTAAAATAATGAAATTTTAATTAAAAGAAAGTTTATAATCTTTGCTTCAAAGATTTTTTTCATTAAATTTAGGACACACATTTTGAAAATTTGCGTCCCTTCGTTAAAGTTACATGACTTTAAACTAAGGCAAATTTTCGTTAAAGTAAAGAAGCACATTTTTGATTTAAAGAAATCGTCCTTAAATTAACTGAAATATTGAATATTTAGATTTAAGATAAAAACGCTTCAAATATAGGCTAAGACTTATTTTGAGGATTTAGCATCTTTGGTTTAAAGTTATTTTGGAATTAAGAAAATATGTTTTACTTCGAAATATCCGTCATAATTTGGATTTTTAAACTGGCATTTGTTTGTACGTGAATAGCTTTATTAATATACCGGAAAAATAGAATGAAAATTCAAAAATTGAGATCTGTATCATAATTTTAATTTTATAGATCCTAGATTTAAAGCCAGATAGGTCACAAAAAAATTTCCTTATTTTAAAGAATCCGCATCTTTCGCTCGGAATCAATACCAAAATCTTTAAAGGAAGGTCAAAATCTTTGGATCCAAGTAACTTTTAAGTTCCGGCACTCATTAGGCAGGCCATCAAAAAAAAATTCTTAAAACCACCAAAACCAACAAAACACTCAAAAACTTCCCAAACCATTACAGTGTATTTAGGGGAAATTCAATTTAACGAACGTCCAAATTCTTAACGTTGAGTTAAAAATTTGGAAAAAAGCATGCCCGGTTCCAAAAATTTTGTCTTTACACAGTTGTCACATTTGTTTTTAACTTTAACTCAATCGCAACTTAAAGTGAAAATATCTCGAATTTTGGCAATGAACTTTATGAAATTATTTCGGATTTAGATTCTACTCATCGTGCCCTAAAATTTGGTATATGGGTGTATACTGCCCCCTCTTTAGTTTTTGCACAATGATCGTTTTCTTATTTTAACTATTTGTTCTTTTTAAAGTTAACTTTATTTTTCTCTGTTAAGCACTTAGCAGAGCTCTGTTAACACTCTGTTAACGTTAAGACAATGTTATCATAAATTTTAAAGTTAACTTTATTTTCACGGACATCTAGGAAACAATTTGAATTTATTCGGTTTCCCTGCTTTTTTTCTTCGTGTGCTACCAAAGACATATTAACGAAAACTTTAAATTTTAAATTCAGACTCGACTTCATGGCAGAAATTTTGTTATGTTTCAAGTGAAAATCGTCTTGACAAATGAAGCGTTGAAAGAGCGAGTTTGCTGAAGCGACGTTGCATTTTGCTTGTAGTGAACATACACAAATTCTAAAAATGATTTCTTTAAGTACGAAAAAATTTTCTGAATTATTAAAGCCAAGTTAACCTTAGTCAAACAAAATTTTCTTTCATATTAGGATACCCAATTTTAAGTCGAATCACTTAAGTATAAGGACAAAACGACTTCATTGAAAGTTCATCGACTTGAATTTATTAATTTATCTTGGTGTGTCATCCATAAGAAATATTTACATTTTTAAACTTTTTGTTTTTTTTTTTCATTTGTGATGACAAATAATCTCACACTCACTCTGTATTTGTGGTTTATCAATTCCGTGATTGAGGCAATATCATTAGAAACAAAAAAATCTCTCACTGCGTAACGTTTCTAAACATACTTTTCCGAAAATGTAATATTACACATACCACATTTTATAATGGTTTATAATATTTAGTTAAAATTTCATTCATAAATATATGGGGTTTTGCATCTGGGTACACACAGAGAAGAATCCGGTGGAAAGAGATAAAGGTCTGAACTTTAAAATTGTAGATGGATCAACAGGTGTGTCGTGGTGAAACGTTAAACAGGAGTGTTACAGAGCTACTGCTAAGTCATTAACAGAGAAAATAAAGTTAACTTAAAAAGAAACAAATAGTTAAAATAAGAAAACGATCATTCTGTGCAAAAACTATAAGAGGGGCAGATACTACACCATATAAAATTTTAGGGCACGATGAGTTAGAATCTAAATCGAAATAATTTCACTAAAGTTTCATTGCCAAAATTCGAGATATTATTCACCTTTAAGTGCGATTGAGTTTAAAGTTAAAAACAAATGTGACAACTGTGTAAAGACAAAATTTTTGGAAACCGGGCATGCCTTTTTTCCAAATTTTTAACTCAACGTTAAGAATTTGACGTTCGTTAATTGAATTTCCCCTAAATACCACTGTAATGTGTTTGGAAGGGTTTTTGAGTGTGTGTGGTTTGGGTGTTTAAGAATTTTTTGTTGATGCCTGGCTATGAGTGCCGGAACTTAAAGATTTACTTTGGAGCTGCCCAAAGAGTTTTCGAGCCTGTCCGTTAAAGATTCTGTATTGGATTTCGGCGGACGAGTATCTTTAAAGATAAGGAAGATTTTTTGTGACGTATCTGCGGTTTAAATCTGGATCTATAAAATTAATTATGATACAGATCTCTTTTTGATTTTTCATTCTAGTTTTTCCGGCAGGTATTTAATAAGCTATTCACGTACAAACAAATGCCAGTTTAAAAATCCAAATTATGACGGATATTCGAAGTACATATTTTCTTAATTCCAAAATAACTTTAAACCAAAGATGCTAAATCCTCAAAATAAGTCTTAAGCTATATTTGAAGCGTTTTTATCTTAAATCTAAAGATTCAATATTTCAGTTAATTTAAGGACGATTTCTTTAAATCAAAAATGTGCTTCTTTACTTTAACGAAAATTTGCCTTAGTTTAAAGTCATGCAACTTTAACGAAGGGACGCAAATTTTCAAAATGTGTGTCCTAAATTTAATGAAAAAAATCTTTGAAGCAAAGATTATAAACTTTCTTTTAATTAAAATTTCATTATTTTAAAGAAATTTGTTCTAAGTAGTGTGTAAATTGCGCATCCTAAAATTTAAGTTGCGTAATCTTTAATATCACGTAAATATTTTCTTTAGTGTAGGGTATTGTTTGACTAAGGTTAACTTGGCTTTAATAATTCAGAAAATTTTTTCGTAATTAAAGAAATCATTTTTAAATTTGTGTATCTTCACTACAAAGCAAAAAAGCGTTCAGAAATGTCTTTCAACGCTTTATTTTAAAGACGATTTTCACTTGAAACATAACATAATTTCTGCATGAAGTCGAGTCTGAATTTAAAAATTTAAGTTTTCGTTAATATGTCTTTGGTAGCACACGAAGAAAAAAAGCAGGGAAACCGAATAAATTCAAATTGTTTCCTAGATGTCCGTGAAAATAAAGTTAACTTTAAAATTT
>PGFW01054645.1:0-15648 GCA_003123925.1 Haematobia irritans | reverse complement strand
AAACTAATCCCCATGAATATGGGAGAGAAGCAATGTAACAACTACAACAACAACAACAGCAGCTCACCAAACCATAACAATTGATATTGATAAAGATTTATCTTTCCTTTGACAATAAACCAATAGCTTCAACAGTCTTTAAATGTTTTATCACACAACAAAAACAAAAAAACAATTGAAAATTTATTAAATTTAATTAAACGAGATAAAAGAAAGAACAGTAAAAACAGACAAAAAACATAAAACAATCAAAAGAGCTTGTTTGTTATGCGGGGAGGGGGTTGCTTTAATGTTGTAAAGCCATAAATTAGAAAAAAAACGAAAATAAACTAAAATCAATACCGTTAAGTGACCGACTAACATAACAAAGTTAATGGTGGGGGAACTCTTTGGATAACAAGAGAAAGAGAAAATTAGAAGGGAGAGAGAGAGAGAGAGGAAAATTTCCACCACAAAGCCCTTAGGTACATTGAAAGTAAATGTGGAGAACCAATTATATTCTTGACAGTATTTTGTTTTTGCTTTTGTTATTAATTATAATTATTAAAATTAAATTGTTAAAAAATTATTAAATATTTTTCTATTTTAATTTTAAAAAAAATTTCCATAAAAACTCTCATAAAGCAATGAAGATTCCGTGAAAAAAGTACAACATTAGAAGAATGGCTGAGTGGGAGATGGAGAGCTGGAGACATCCCACCACAATGTCTTAAGGTAAATTGAAAATAATTGAAGAGAAACAATTACACTCTTGGAAATATTTTGTTATCATTTTTTTGTTTTTTTTTAATATGTAAAGATGTTTTTTAAATAATTACTAAATATTTTTGGTATCCTACAATTTTTTTTAATTCGCAAAAAGTTCTACGACAAAAAGAATGCGATATGGAGAGAGGGTGAGAAGGAGATTTCCACCATAAAGTTCTAAGATAAATTGACAATAATTGGAGAGAAACAAATTATAGTCATGAGAAGTATTTTGTTGTTGTAATATATTAATTTAATTTAATATTTACTAAATATTTTTTGTATTGTAAAAATTTAATAAAAAGCTCTCATAAAAAAATTAAGGTCATTAGTTGAAAGGGAAAAGGGTGAGAGGCATCTCTTCACAAAGTTCTAAGGTAGACTGAGAATGATTGGAGAGAAAAAATTACAGTATTTTGTTGTTTTTTTTATTGTTTGTAATATTTAATAATATTATTTATAGTTATATTTTTAATAATTAATAAATATTATATTTTTTGTTACTGTAAAAATTTAATTTAGCTTTTTCTACCAATAAAACTCTCATAAAAAATTAAGCTTCCGAAAAAACTAAACATTAGAAGAATGGAAGAGGGAGACATGACATCATAAAGTCCTACACTCAAAAAAAAGTAAACCCAATTTAACTTTATTTCAGTTCATGGAATTATTATGTTTGGAGAAAGATTACTTTACTCTAATAATTTTTTGCGTACCTCAGTTAAATGAACTAAAAACGGAAAAAATTATACACAAATGAAGCATAAATATTTACTAAATTCGTACTTCTCACAAAAAGTTCATTATTTCTTTGAATTTGTAATACTGTTTAGTTAAAAATTTTCTAAAATTAATCTAAAAAATTTCTTCCTGGTGGGTTCACCATTTTTTATACCCACCACCATATGAATGGTGACGGGGGTATAATAAGTTTGTCATTCCGTTTGTAACACATCGAAATATCGATTTCCGACTATATAAAGTATATATATTCTTGATCAGGGAGAAATTCTAAGACGATATAACGATGTCCGTCTGTCTGTCTGTCTGTTGTAATCACGCTACAGTCTTCAATAATGAAGCAATCGTGCTGAAATTTTGAACAAACTCGTCTTTTGTCCGCAGGCAGGTCAAGTTCGAAGATGGGCTATATCGGTCCAGGTTTTGATATAGTCCCCATATAAACCCACCTCCCGATTTGGGGTCTTGGGCTTATAGAAATCGTAGTTTTTATCCAATTTGCCTGAAATTTGAAATCTAGAGGTATTTTATGACCATAAAGAGGTGTGCCGAAAATGGTGAGTATCGGTCCAAATTTTGGTATAGCCCCCATATAGACCGATCCCCCGATTTTACTTCTTGTGCTTATAGAAACCGGAGTTTTTATTCAATTTACCTGAAATTGTAAATATTCTGGTATTTTAGGCTCACATTTGGTAATGTCTCCATATAAACCGACTTCACTTCTTGAGGGTGTAGAAGGCGCACTGATCATGAAAATTGCTTGAAACTCAATGTAAAATTTCCAGATTTTACTTCTACAGATTTAAGATTTCAAATCAAGACGTTATTTTATAATTTTCTTGCACACTTACAAGAGATGTTAATGATTCCTCTAAAACTCAAACAAAAATGTCTTATAAATCCAGAATCTGATATAGTCCTCATAGGTGAAATCTTTAAATTTATCTTCGGGAAGTGTCCTCAAGCCCTCCTGAAATTTCAAAGGAAACCCTAATATTTGGTTCATGGTGGTGGGTATTTAAGATTCGGCCCGGCCGAACTTAGTGCTGTATATACTTATTTAGTGTAAAATAAAACCAGCATAATTGCAAAAAAAAAAACAAATACACTCATGGTATTTTATAGTTCTTTTTTTTATTATTAAAAGAATTTAATTAATTTACTAATTTTATAATTTTTATTATATTTTTTTTAATTTAAAAAAAGGTTCGAATGTGATACGTTGACATCCCACCACAAAGTCCTAAGGGGAATTAAAAATAATTGGGGTAGTTTGTAGTTGTTTTTGTTTTTAATATTTAAAGATTGTTTTATAAACTAAATATTTTTTGTATTGGCAAATTTTAATTTAGATTTAATAAGTTCTACCCCTCTTATAAAAAATAAATTCCTAGAAAAAAATAGATCATTAGATAAATGGGAGCGAGTGAAAGGGAGACACCTCATCATAATGTCCAAAGACAAATTGAGAATAATTGGAAATGTTTTGAATGTTGATTTTTGTTTTTAATATTTAAAGATTTATATAATAAAAACCTTATAAAAACATTAAACTTCCTAGAAAAATAAGATCATTACAAGAATGGTAGAGGGTGAAAGGAAGACATTTCACCACAAAACTTTAAGGTAAATTGAGAATTATTGGAGAGAAACAATTACAGTTATGTAATTATTTTGTTGTGTTTTGTTTGTCATATTTAAAGATTTATTTTATTAATTACTAAATATAATTTTTTGTATCCTACAAATTTAATTTTTAAAAAGTTCTACCACAAAAACTCTCATAAGGAGAATTAAGTTTACGAGAAGAAAAAGTAGAAATTAAAATTGTGAGAGGGGGAGAGAGGGAGACATCCCATCACAAAGCTCTAAAGTAAATTGAAATATATTGTAGAGAAACAATTATACTCTCTTTTTCAATATAAAGAAAATGAGATTTTAGTTGTTACTAAAATCTTTGTGTTTCTAATAAAAATTCTGTTATTTCTGAAAAGGTTCTACAACCGAAATGCCCATAAAAAGTATTAAGCTTCCGTTATATTATAGCTCTTGCCCTGTTTTATAATTATGCTTCAAGCTTCAAATGACAGACCCCCCCCAGCGAACCGACAGACAGGTAGACTAACTGACTGACTGGCATACATAAACATTTACAGGTAGTATATCATTTATGTGTGTGATTTCCCGGAAATGCGTTTTGGTTTAGGGCTGCTGCTGTTGTTGCTGCTGGATGTATTTTTTTTTTGCTTTTATGTCCATCACACAAAAACAAAGTAACCTCAAAAAGTTTTAGTGACGTTTCCTTTTTCATTAAACTTTGCGAGGGCTATACTCTTTAATTAACTTCACTTTACAGTTTTTTGTTGTAGTTGTTATTGGAGGAATACAAGAAAACAGACAAGTGTCTGGATATATTTTTGTTTTCATCAATGCATTTTCTTTATTATTTTTATTTCCTTTGTTTTCCTTTATTGCATGCAGTCCCCTGTTTGCTGTTGTTGTTGTTATTGCATTTTAGAATAGTGATGCGATCTTTGTATTTACTCTTTACTTAAAATCAGGCTTAGGGTAAATACATAAATTATTCAATTCACCACCCACATTTTTTGTCAAGAATTCATTGCAATATTTTGTTTTTTTATTTTTTTATTTAAAACTCGTTATCATTGCATTTTATATATGAAATATAACAGCTTTTTCACAAACTATTAGCAAACAACTATTATCATGCAAATTGGATAAAAGGCGTAAATTTAATTTTTTCACAATCATTCCTCCCACTTTTTTATTTATTGGTTTAATTTACTTTTTTTTATTCACATATTTAAATAATTTTTCTTATTTCCGTCTTTTTCATTTTTGCTTTTTTTTAAACTCAATAGTTATTTAGTATTCATTATTTATTCATATTTTTTCTTCATCTTCATTTAATTTATTTAATTTTCTAGCATTTATTCGCATTAGATAAAAACAGTGATCTATTTTTTGTAGCAAAACAAAAAATTTTTCCAAAAAATCACAACGACAACAACAATAAAATAGCAAACACAAACATTGAGAAAAACCCTACTTTCACTTTGTTTGTTTGTTTCTTGTTAGTAAATCGCAAACTCTTTCCAGATCGCATACAAATTCATACACTTTCGCGTCGCACCGCTCCGTAGGCCTAAACCATCGCAAACGAAAAAAATAATTTAAAACACGCTCCTCGTCTTTGTTGTTGGTTGCTTTTTGGCCGTGCTTTTTTTTTTTTTTCTTAATTCGTTTTGAGGTGTTTGCGCCTATTTTCACTTGTCACGTTTGCCGTTTCGTTTGACGTTGTCGAACGTGTCGTCTTTCTATTCGTTTTCACCGCTCTTTTATTTGGAGCGCGGCCTTTCGGGCGGCAGTTAAATGGTAACTAAATTTGTTGTTCATGCGCAACTTTTGAAGTGTTAACGCAAACTTTGCTCTGGCTTATTTCCATAGATGTGTAGCAAAGGGTAGTGTGTTTTGTGTGCGTTTTCTCTATTCTCTCTCTCTCTGTTGGACACTGAAAAAATCCAGGAGGCTCTCTTAGCAAACAATATATGATGTAGCTGGGAATGAATGTTAGCGGGAAGCCTTTTGAGTAAGCCTTTTTAAATATTTGTATTTAAAATTATTTTATTAAAAATTTAATTATTTTAAACATAATTAAAACTAATATACATTACAACATGGCCTAGAAATAATTTGACTTGTGAAGAACTTTCATGTTTGAGAATAATAAATAAATATAAATCAGAGAGGTCTCATGAACAAGTGCAAACAATTTGAAGAATCTTGAAAGAACTTTCATGTTCGCAAATAATTAATAAATATTTTGGCCCACGGACATTTCATGAACAAGGGGACGTACCCATAAGCGAGTAATTTAATAAACTCTGCATTGGCGAATTGTAGTGGAAATATTGTTAACTATTGGCACTGGCGCACGAAACAGGCAATAAAATTAATGAGAGCTCAAAGTAGTTTAATTACAAGAACAGTTAGCACCGTGGTGCCAATGCGTTAGCCATGTCCGCCCTTGCATACACAAAGGTCGTGAGCGTTTCGATTTCCTGCTTCGACGAACACAAAAGTTTTTCAGCGGGCTGGATATCCCACCTCAGTAATGCTGGTGAACATTTCCTGCAGGGTTTTCAAAACTTCTCTAAGTGGCTTCACTGCAGATATGGAACCCCGTTTTCGGACTCGGCCTATAAAAAGGTGAGTCCCTTGCGGTCATTAAGCTTTAACATAAATCGCGAATCGGGCAGCACTCAGTGATAAGAGAGAAGTTCACCACTTGGTATCACAATGGACTGAAATAGTCTAAGTTGAAGCCTGATTACATCGCCGGGCTGCCATCTAACCTAACCTAACAAGAACAGCAGACGTTTTCGGTATATTCGCATCAGACAATACTGAAACTATTTTCATGTCATAACTTTCATTTGCAATATGTGTCATTTGCCCAGATTGCAAAAAAACATAGAATTTTTTGCCCTCTATATGTCAAGTTTTCGTTCCCAAAAAACAGCATTTGAGGGATTTCTTTAATTGGAGGAAATTTCCAGGTGAATCGCATGATTTTTATTCTTCCGAAGCCTTTGTGCGAATGCTTGATCTTTCGTTATTGAATGTGCGAGAAGTTTGATGGTATTGGCAAAGAACTTTGCAGCCCACAGTTTGAGATGACTGAATTAGAGCCATTACTCATGAGATTTCAACGTGACGAGACGTTGGTGACTTTAAGTGAGCGATGGCAAATGAACGTCCAGGAGATAGTTCCGAAGAAAGCTTTGAAGCATGCCTGAATGGGAGGCTTTATTCGATGAGGGCACTTCTTACCAAACTCAAGAGGGAACTTCCAAATCGCATTCGAAGCTAAATCGTCAAGTCATTTTCCATCCGAATGGAATCGCATTGATTGCTTTTCGAGCTTATGAGTGGTGATGAGGTATTGCAAAGAACTTGAAGCGAAAGTTTGAATATGTTGAATTAGAGCCCATTACTCGATGAAATTTCAACGTGCGAGACTTAAAGGGTGATACGGTCAAAATTTGGTGAAGGGAAACCGCGTGTAAATCGGTGAAATCGTTTATTAAAAAATCAAATTAAATCTTCTTTTTCAAGTTTCAATTAGTATAAAATCACGGAAAAAATATTCAATTAGGCTTTCGCTTTTCCCAAATACCGAATTGCCCGGCCTCACGCGCTGACACCTGCATCATATTTTGTACAGCCACCTTTCCACCTCTTCGCGCAGAAAGCCAGTTTGCCTTGAACTGCTCCTTAGCAGGTTTTTTTTGTCCTCTTTAGGTTCCGCTTTTGAACAATAGCCCAGTATTCCCAATTTGGGCGGAGCTTGGCGTGTTGGGAGGGTTTCTTGTTCCTTTGGGAACCACCTGCCATGCCACGTGTTTGGCGGCGCTACCACTCCATGGCCCTTTTTACCGTTATGGTACGGAACAAACCGTGTTTCTTTCAGGAAAGGCCAGCAAGACGTTTATTTCAAAACACTCTTTCACGTAAATTTCTTTGGTGACAGTCCCGGAAGCCTATGAAAATGCTGGCTTTTCAAGCACAGCGTACAGATTGCTTGGCCAAAACCAGAATATTTCTTTGCGAACTTTGACAGTTTTATGTGCTTGAAAATCAGCATTTTCATAGGCTTCCGGGACTGTCAACCAAGAAATTTACGTGAGAAAGAGTGTTTGAATAACACGGTCGCTGCCTTTCCAATGAAGAAAACACGGCTTTGTTCCGCTACCATTACGCGTAAAAAAGGCCATGGAGTGGTACGTCGCCAAACAACGTGCAGGTGCGTTCCCAAGCGACAAAGAACCCTTCCCAAACACGCAGAGCTCCGCCCAATTGCGGAAATACTGGGCTATGTCAAGCGCAACTAAAGAGGACAAAAAAAAAAACTGCTAAGGACATGTTCCAAGGCAAATGCGCTTTCTGCGCGCCGAAGAATGGTGGACATAGGTGGACCTGTACAAAATATGATGGCAGGTGCACGCTGTGAGGCCCGGCAATTCGGATTTGCGCAAAGCGAAGCCTAATTGAATATCTTTTTCCTGAATTTTATCACTATTGAACTTGCAAAAAGAATTTAATTTGATTTTTTTTAAATAAACGATTTCACCCAGATTTACACGCTGTTTCCCTTCACCAAATTTTGGACCCGTATCACCCTTAAGTCTCGCCACGTTTGAAATTTCATCGAGTAATGGCTCTAAATTCAACATATTCAAACTTCCTTTCAATTCTGCAATTACTCATCACACTCATAAGTTTTCGAAGGCAATCAATGCGATTCCATTCGCATAAAATGACTTTGACGTTTAACTTTCCGAACATTTGGTAAAGTTCCTCTTGGAGGTTTGGTAAGAGTCCTCATCGAATAAGCTCCAATTTCAGCATCTTCAAATCTTCTTCGACTATCTCCTGGACGCTTCTTTGCCATCCTCCTAAAGTCACCACGTCTGCGCACGTTTGAAATTCTCATCGAGTAATGGCTCTAATTCAGCATCTTTCAAACTGTGCTGCAAGGTCTTTTTGCAATACCCATCAAAAACTTCTCGCACATTTTCAAAACGCAAAGATCACATTCGGCACAAGCTTCGGCAGAATAATCAATGCGAATTCCACCTGGAAATTCTCCAAATTAAAAGAAATCCTCAAATTGCTGTTTTATGCGGGCAACGAAACTTGACATATAGGAGGCCGCAAAAAAATCATATGTTTTTTGCAATCTGGGGCCAAATGACACATTATTGCCCAAATTGAAAAAAAAAAAAGTTATGACATGAAAATAGTTTCAGTATTGTCTGATGCGAATATTACCGAAATACGTCTGCCTGTTCTTGTTAGGTTAGGTTAAGATTGGCAGCCCGATGTATCAGCCTCACTTAGACTATTTTCAGTCCATTGTTGATAACCACAGTGGCTGAACTTCTCTCTTTTCACTGAGTGCTGCCCGATTCCATGTTTAAAGCTTAATGACCAGGACCCTCCTTTTATAGCCAAGAGCTCGAAAACGGGGTTCCATATTGCCAGTTGAAGCCACTTAGAGAAGTTTTGAAACCTCAGACAATGTCACCAGCATTACTGAGGTGGGATAATCCCACCTCTGAAAAACTTTTCGGTTGTCGGTCGAATTCAGGAATCGAACCCACGAACTTGTGTATTGCCAAGTGCGGACTGCTAAACCATTGCACCACGGTGGCTCCCACTGTTTTGTAATTAACTACTTTGAGCCTTCTCATTAATTTTATTGCCTGTTTCGTGCGCCAAGTCCAATTAGTTAAACAGAAATATTCCACTACAATTCGCCATCAGCCGTTTATTTAATTACTTCGCTTTTATGGGTACGCCTTGCTTCATTGAAATGTACCGCTGCCAAAATATTTAATTAATTATTGCGAACATGAAAGTTCTTTCAAGATTCTTCAAATTTGTTTGCACTTGTTCATGAGACCTCTCTGATTATATTTATTTATTATTCTCAACATGAAAGTTCTTCCACAAGTCAAATTATTTCTAGGCCATGTTGTAATGTATATTAGTTTTAATTATGTTTAAAATAATTAAATTTTTAATAAAATAATTTAAATCAAATAATTTTAAAAAGGCCTTACCAAAGGCTTCCCCTAACATTTCATTCCCACTACATCATATATTGTTGCTAAGAGAGCCCTCTGGATTTTTTCAGCTGTCCAACAGAGAGAAGAGAGCAAAGAGAAAAACGCACACAATACACACTTACCCTTTCGCTACACATCTATGGCATAGCCAGACAAAGTTTGCAAAGTTAACACTTCAAAGGCTTGCATGAACACCAAAAATTTAGTTTACATTTAACTGCCGGGCCCGAAAGGCCCCTCCAAATAAAGAGCGGTTAAAACGAATAGAAAGACGCCACGACGTTCGAACAAAACGTCAAAACGAAACGGCAAACGTTGACGTGAAAAGGAACGGCAAACACCTCAAAACGAATTAAGAAAAAAAAAAAACACGGCCAAAACAACAACAAACAAAGACGAGGAGCGTGTTATTTTATTTTTTTCGTTCTTGCATTGTTAGGCCTAACGGACGGGTGCCGGACGCGAATGTATGAATTTGTAGCGATTGGAAAAAGGTTTGCGATTTACTAAACCAAGAAACAACACAAAGCTGAAGTAGGTTTCTCAAATGGTTTTGTGTTGCTATTTTTTATTTTGTTGTTGTCCGTTGTTGATTTTGAGAAAATTTTTTTGTTTGCGCCCTACAAAATTAGATCACTGATCTAATGCGAAAAATGCTAGGAAAATAAATAAATTAATGAAGATGGAAGAAAAAATATGAATAAAATAAGAATACTAAAAATATTGAGTTTTAAAAAACAAAAAATGCAAAAGGACGGAATAAGAAAAATTATTTAAATATGTGGAATAAACAAAAAGTAAATTAAACCTAAATAAAAAAAAGTGAGCGGAGGAATGTGTGAAAAAAATTAAAATTACGCCTTTTATCCATTGATGATAAATAGTTTTGCTAAGAGTTGGAAAAAGCCTTAATATTTTTCAATTATATATAAAAAGCCAATATGATAAACGAGTGTTTAAAATAAAAAATACAAAAAAACAAAAAGCCAATGAATTTCTGACAAAATGTGGGTGTGAATTGAAAAATTTATGCTTTTCACCCTAAGGCCTGACTTACTTAAGAGTAAAGTAAATCACAAAGCAATCCCAACAAATCTCGTAGGATTTCCATTCGAGGCGATAATAAAAACTAAGCCGGCTACTAAACGGTATTAACAAACAATCACCTAATCTCAACTACGAATAACAAAAAAACAAAGAGAGTCATATCACTGTTGCTTGCTTATAACAACGACCGGCTTTGGAACGTCAATCATTTTAGCAGTGTTATACGAGGGGCGTCAATTTAAATGGACAATCATAAAGCTCTACACTATCTAAAATGCAATAACAACAACAAACAGCAAATGAAGGGGGACTGCATGCAATAAAAGGAAAAAAGGAAATAAAAATAATAAAGAAAACTGCATGATGAAAAAACAAAAAATATATCCAGACACTTGTCTGTTATTCTGTTATTCCTCCAATACAACTACAACAAAAAACTGTGAAAGTGAAGTTAAATTAAAGAGTTAATAGCCCTCGCAAAAGTTTTAATTGAAAAAGGAAACGTCACTAAAACTTTTTGAGGTACTTTGTTTTTATCGGCGTGTGATGCGACATAAAAGCAAAAAAAGAAAAATACATTCAGCAGCAACAACAGCAGCAGCTCCTAAACCAAAACGCATTTCCGGAATCACACACATAATGATATACAATACTGTAAATGTCTTATTACTGCCAGCTCAGTCAGTGTAGTCATACCTGTCTGCGGTTTTCGCTGGGGGGGTCTTGTCATTTGAAGCTGAAGCATAATATTATAAAACAGGGCAAGAGCGTATAATAACGGAAAGCTAATTCTTTTTATGGGCATATTCGGTTGAGACCAAAAAATAACAAGAATTTTTATTAGGAAACACACAAAAGATTGTACTAACAACTAAAATCTCATTTTCTTTATATTAAAAAAGAAGAGTATAATTGTTCTCTACATATTATATTCAATTTACTTTAAGTTTGTGATGGATGTCTCCCTCCTCTCCCCTCTCACATATTCTAATATTCTACTTTTTTTCTTCGTTAACTTAATTCTCCTATTATGAGAGTTTTGGGTATGAAGCTTTTAAAAATTAAATTTTGAGGATACAAAAAATATACTTTATGTAATAACAAGAATAAATCTCTTTGAAAACTGACAAACAAAACACAACAAAATTTAATTACCATAACTGTAATTGTTTCTCTGCAATAATTCTCCAATTACCTTAAGTTTGTGGTGAATGTCTTCCTTTCACCTCTCTCCCATCTTGTAATGATCTATTTTTTTCCTAGGAATGTTTAATGTTTTTTCAAGGGTTATAATATAAATCTTTAAATATAAAAACAAAAATCAACATTCAAACATTCCAATTATTCTTCAATTTTGTCTTTGGATCATTATGATGAAGGTTTGTCTCCCTTTCACTCGTTCCCATTTATTCTAATGATGCTATTTTTTTCTAGGAAGGTTTATTTTTATAAGAGGGCGTAGATAAGAAACTTATAAATCTAAATATAAAATTTGCATATACTAAAAAATATATTAGTTTTATAAAAACAATCTTTTAAATATTAAAAACAAAAACAACTACAAACTATACCCCAATATATTTAATTCCCTTAGGACTTGTGGTGGGATGTTCAACGTATCACATTTTCGAACCTTTTTTTTAAATTAACAAAAAATATAATAAAATTTATAAAATTTAGTAATTATTAAAAAATTCTTTTTAATATAAAAAAAATAAACTTTTATAAAATACCATGAGTGTATTTGTTTTTTTTTGCAATTATGTCTGGTTTTATTTTTACACTAAATAAGTATATAACAGCCACTAATGTTCGCCGGGCCGAATCTTAACATACCCACCACCCATGAACCAAATATAGGGTTTCCTTTGAAAATTTCAGGAGGGGCTTGGAGGGGAACACTTCCCCGAAGCATAAACTTTACAAAATTTCACCTATGAGGACTATATCACATTCTGGATTTATAAAGATCATTTTTGTTTATGAGTTTATAAGAGAATCATTAACATCTCTTGTAAGTGCTGCAGAAAATTTATTAAATAACGTTCTGATCTTTGAAATCTCTATAAATCTGTTTAGAAGGTAAAAATCTGCGAAATTTTACATTAAAGTTTCAAGCAATTTCATGATCAGTGCCCGCCTTCTAACCCTCAAGAAGGAAGTCGCGTTTAATATGGAGGACATTACCAAATGTTTGAGCCTAAAATACCAGACATATTTACAATTTCAGGTAAATTGAATTAAAACTCCGGTTCTCTATAAGCACCAAGAAGTAAAATCGGGGGATCGGTCTATATGGGCGCGCTATACCAAAATTTGGACGATTATCACCATTTTCGGCACACCTCTTTATGGTCAATAAAATACCTCTAGATTTTCAAATTTCAGGCAAAATGGATAAAAAACTACGCATTTACTATAAGCCCAAGACCCCAAATCGGGAGCGTGGGTTTATATGGGGACTATATAAAAACCTGGACCGATATAGAGCCCATCTTCGAACTTGAACCTGCCTGCGGACAAAAGACGCAGTTTGTTCAAAATTTCAGACGATTGCCTTCATTATTGCAGACTGTAGCGCTGATTACAACAGACAGCACAGACAACGGACACTCGTGTATATCGTCTTAGAATTTCTCCCTGATCAAGGAATATATACTTTTATATTAGTCGGAATTACGATATTTTCGATGTGTTACAAACGGAATTGACAAAACTTATTATACCCCCGTCACCATTTCATATGGTGGTGGCGTATAAAAAATGACGTGAACCCACCAGGAGAATTTATCGGTAAGTTAGAAAATTTTTAGTATTGTTTCTTAGAAAACTTTTTAACTAAACAGTATTACAAAATTGAAAGAAATAATGAACTATTTTTTATGGAAGTTACTAATTTAGTTAAAATTTTATTGCTTCATTTTTGTATAGTTTTTTTTCCTGTTTTTTAGTTCATTTACTGAGAGTACGGCAAAAAAATAATAAGAGTAAGAGCAATCTTTTCTCCAAACATAATAATCCATGAACTGAAATAAAGTTAAATTGGGTTTACTTTTTTTTTGGAGTGTTAGTGCTTTATGATGGCCTATGACTCCCACTCTTCCATTCTCTCTAATGTTTAGTTTTTTCGGAAGCTTAAGTTTTTTATGACGAGTTTTTATTGGCTAGAAAAAAAGCTAAATTAAATTTTTACAAGTACAAAAAAAATATATATTTATAATTTATTAAAATATAACTAAAATAACTATAAATAATAAATAAATATTACAAACAATAAAAAAAAACAGACAAACAAAATTTACTGTATAATTTATTTTCTCCAATCATTCTCAGTTCTACTTCTAGAACTTTGTTGAAGAGATGCCTCTCACCCTTTTCCTTTCATCTAATACTATTTTCGATGCCTTAATTTTGTTATTGAGAGTTTTTTATTAAATTTTACAATACAAAAAATATTTTCAGTAAATATTAAAATCTAATTAATATATAAACAACAAAACTTCCATGACTATAATTGTTTCTCTCCAATTATCTGAATTGATCTTAGAAACTTTTATCGCCTTGGAAAATTCTCACCTCTCACCCTCTCTCCATACTCGGCACTTTCTTGTCGTTAGAAACTTTTCTACGAATTAAAAAAATTGCTAGCGCATTACCCAAAAAATAACTTTAGTAACTTTATTTAAAAAACAATCTTTACACCCATATTTAAAAAAAACAAAACAATGATAACACCACATACTTTCCAAAGAGTGTAAGTGTTGTTCTTCAATTATTTTCAATTATACCTTAAGACATTGTTGGCAGGGATGTCTCCAGCTCTCCATCTCCTTCACTCACCCCATAATTCTTTCTATATGTTGTAACATTTTTCAGCGGAATCTTCATTGCTTTATGAGAGTTTTTATGGAAGATTTTTTTTTTTTAAATTAAAATAGAAAAAATATTTAATAATTTTTTTAACAACTGTTAATTAATTTATAATTGAATAACAATAAGCAACAAAACAAATAGCTGTCTAGAATATAATTGGTTCTCCACATTTTACTTTCAATGTACGTAAGGGGCTTTGTGGTGGAATATTTTCCTCTCTCTCTCCGCTTCTAATTTTTCTCTTTCTCTTGTATATCCAAAGGAGTTCCTCCACCATTACTTTGTTATGTTAGTCGCGTCACTAACGGTATTGGTTTTAGTTCTATATTTTCGGTTTTTTTTTACTAATCTATGGCTTTACAATACATATAAAGCAACCTCCCCTCCCCTTTCAATAAACAAGCTTCTTATTGATTGTTTTATGTTTTTGTCTGTTTTTCTGCTTCTTTCTTTTATCTCTGTTTATATTAAATTTAATTAAATTTTTCAATTGTTTTTTATGTTTTTTGTTGTGTGATTAAAACATTTAAAGACTGTGAAGCTTATTGGTTTATTGTCAAAAAAGGAAAGCATAAATCTTTCTTCAATTTCAATTGTTATGGTTTGGTGAGCTGCTGTTGTTGTTGTTATTTGCTTACATTGCGTTCTCTCCGCATATGTCATGGGGATTATGTTACTGTATCATCGATGTTTTATGGATTGCTCACTAAGAGTTGTTTTTTTTGTATTTTTTAGCGTAAGTTGATTATCAAATTTTTTTAAATTAAAAAAAAAATGAAACTATCGAGAAAATGTTTGCCAATTTTTTTAGAGATTATCTCATTCGTTTGAAAGAGATTTTATATTGATTGTTAATTTGACAATAATTTGCCAATACAATAAGAAGCTAAGACACAATGTTGCCAGCCTCAAAATATACCGAATTTAATCAAGATTACTCCAAAAATCTCACTTAAATATTTTCTCTACAAACTTTTGTTATTATTCAAAAAGTACCGACGCATTTCATTCCGATAATTTAAGATAACATTTTTTTATCTTGAATTCTTTACTGTTGTAATCAATTATCGTTTTACAAATATTTTAAAATTATTCTTACATCTTGTATATTTTACCTTTCCAAACCAAAAGATAATCTAAAAATGTGACAATTAAGACAATGTCATTTAATGATAACCAATGCAAATTATCTCTTAAGTTTTACATTTTTTTTTAATGTCTACCATTTTATTCAAGTGGTTTTTTTATTTATTATTGCAGAGCAAAAAAGGTTTACAAAATGGATCAAGATGGTTAATATTATATTATTTAGTACAAAAAAGTTATTATTTAATTTTAGTTTCTATAAAAATATACATTTTCCATACAATTTCATTGTATAAATTAATTATATATATGCGAAACTTTGCTAAATTTAAATTATTATTTTTAGAGTTAGGGCAATATCATAGAATAGATAATTCTAGTCGACTATCCGAATATATTTAAAAAATTATTCGTATTCTTGAAGCGAAAATTATTTTAATTTCAATTTTCATAAAATTTATTTTTAATGTTGATATCTAGGTTATTATCATATATT
>PGFW01054642.1:781-11064 GCA_003123925.1 Haematobia irritans | reverse complement strand
GCACAATATTGTAAACTTAGCAGTGGCAAACTCAAGTGGCGGTGACCAGTTTTAGAATCCTGCAATCAAGTTGGCCAAAATTTAAAAAAGGTGGAGTAAAAAGAAGTGGGTGAAGAAACCAAATTATGAACAAAAATTTTATATAAGAAATGAAGTTTAACAAAATTTGCTATCAGAGAATAAAATTTTGACAAAAAATTGTTCTAATTACAAATAAAATTTTGACAAAAATTTTCTATTAGAAACGAAATTTAACAAAATTTTCTATAGAAGTAATATTTTGAAAAAAAAATTCATAGAAATAAAATGTTGATAAAATTTTCTTGTATAGAAATCAAAATTTTGATAATTTCTATAGAATAAAGTTTGACAACATTTGCCTATAGAAATAAAGTTTTGATAAGAATTTCTATAGACATTGAAAGTTTGATCAAAATTTTCTATAGAAATAAACATGTTGACAAAATTTTTAAGTATAAAGAAGTTTTAACAAAATTTTGCTGTAATAAATAAAATTTTAAAAAATAATTTGCTATAGAAATACAATTTTAACAAAATTTTCTATAGAAAATAAAAATTTTGACAAAATTTTCAAATAGAATGAAAATTTTGAAAACTTTTCTATAGAAAGTTAAATGTTGAACAGAAGTTTTCTATAGAATAAGAAATTTTGATAAAATTTTCTATAAGAAAAAAATTTGTGACAACATTTTCTATAGATAATAAATTTTGAAAAAAAAATCTGGTTAGAATTAAAAATTTGATAAAATTTTCTATGATAATGAAAATTTTGAAAACATTTTCCTACAGAAATTAAATGTTGACAAAATTTTCTATAGAAATCAAAGTTTGGCACATTTTTCTATAGAAATAAAAATTGAAAAAAATTTCTATAGACATTAATTTTGACAAAATTTCTTATTCAAAATAAATTTTTAATAAATTTTGTAATAGAAATAAAACTTTTAACAAATTTCTAAAATTAAATAATTTTTACAAAAATTTTCTATTTAAAATGTGACACAATTCTTTGAAATAAAATTTTTGACCAAAATTTTCCTATAGAAATAAAATTTTTGAACATAAATTTTCTATAGCAATAAAATAATTTTTACTATAAGAAATATAAATTGTTGAAAAAAAAATTCTATAATGAAATTAAATTTTGAAACAAATCCTCGTAGAAATAAAATTTTGATAAAATTTTCTAATAGAAATAAAATTTGAAAAGAATTCTATTGAAATAAAATTTTGATTAAAATTTTCCTATAGAAATTAAATTTTAATAGAATTTCCTATAGAAATTAAATTATGATAATGTCATAAAAATTGACAAAATTTTCTATAGAAAATAAAAATTTTGGATAAAAATGTCCTATAGAAATAAAATTTTGTAAGAATTTTCTATAGAAAGTTAAATTATGATATGTTTATTAAAATTTTGAACAAGATTTTCCATAGGAATAAAATTTTTGAAAAAAATTTTCTAAAGCAATAAAATTTAACAAAATTTTCCAAAAAATAACAAGTTAGACGAAAACTTTCTACAGAAATACAATTTTTTACAAAAATTTCTATTTAAAATTTGACACAAGTTCCTGATGGAAATAAAATTTTGACAAAAATTTCATATAAATAAAATGTTGATACAATTTTCTTTTGGAAATATAAATTTTAAACAAAAATTTTCTAATAGAAATACATAATTTTGAGCAAATTTTTCTATAAGCAATAAAATTTGACAAAAATTTTCTATAAGAAATAAAATTTATAGAGAAATTTTCTATAAAAATAAAATTTATGATACAAGTTAAGTCTATAGAAATAGAATTTTGACAAAATTTGGTAAGAAAATAAAATATGAGTCAAAATTTTGTATAGAAATAACATTTTTTGCCAAAATTTTCTATAGAAAAAAAAATTTGACAAATTATAGAAAAAACAAGTAAGGAAGTCAAAAGTCGGGCGGGGCCGGACTATATCATACCCTGCACCACTTTGTAGATCGAAATTTTTCGATATCATTATCAACATCCGTCAAATGTGTTGAGGCTATATATATAAAAGGTTTTGTCCCCAAATACATACATTTAAATATCACTCGATTTGGACAGAATGTAAAAGACGTTTACAAAATCTATAGACTCAAAATTTAAGTTGGCTAATGCACTAGGGTGGAAAACAATTTTAGTAAAAACAAGTAAGAAAAGTCTAAAGCCGGGTGGGGCCGACTATATTATACCCTGAACTCACTTTGTAGATCTAAATTTTCCATACCATAATCACATCCCGTGTTGGGGAGCTATATATAAAGGTTTGCCCCCAAATACATATTTTTAAATATCTCGACTCGATCTGGACCAGAATTTGATAGACTTCTACAAAATCTATAAGACTCCAAAATGTAAGTCGGCTAAGTGCACGCAGAGGTGGAAACATAATGTTAGTAAAAAGGAAAAAAGTAAGGAAAGTCTAAAGTCGGCGGGGCCGACTATTATTATACCCTGCACCTACTTTGTAGATCTAAATTTTTCGATACCATAAATCACATCCGTCAAGATGTGTTGGCGCTTATATATAAAGGTTTTGTCCCAAATACATACATTTATTAAATATTCACTCGAATCTGGACAGAATTTGATATCTATCAAATCTATAGACTCAAAAATTGTCGGCTAAATCACTAGGGTGGAACATCAATATTCACTAAAAAAAATATGTGAAAACATTTAATCTGAAGCAATTTTAAGGAAACTTTGTTTATTTATGATTTATCGCTCGAATATACTATGTATTGAAAGCTTAGGAAAATTAGAGTCATTTTACAAACTTTTTGACAATAAGCAGGTGCATTTACATCCTGAGGAAAATGTTGGTATTTTGACTATTGTTGTCGAAAAATCAGGATAAAACATATATATGGATAGCTAATATGCTAAATATGAACCGGATTTCAATCAAATTTTGTATATCGGGCGAAAGATAATATATGGGAGGCTATAATCTAAAATCTGAAAACCGATTTCAAATTAAATTTGGCACACATAATCTATATTACTAATTGTACTCCTAGTGAAAAATTTCAACCAAATTGGGCCCAAAAATCCTTGGCTTCTGGGGCCATTATAAGTCAAGATATCGGCCGAAAGATATAATAATGGGAGCTATATCTAAATGCCTGAACGGATTTCAAATGAAATTTGCACATTTGACTATGAGCGACTAGGTGTTATGTGTGTACAAAATTCAAGCAAAAATCGGTATAAAACTCTGGCTGGCCTGGGTCATATTAGTGCATATCGGGCCGAAAGATATAATATGTGGAGCTATATCTAAAATCTGAACGGCGATTTCTTCCAAAACAAATTGGTTTCTATTCTGACCCAAATTAGGAACATGTGCCAATTTGAAGGCGTTGGAGCTTAAATTGCGACCGTAAGGCTTTGAAACACAAAAGATATGGCTTTGCAAATTGTTTAATATCGTCTAGTACAAACCATAATAGCTTAACAAAAGCACTACAATCATCTCAATTGCTTAGTGATTGCTTTAAACAAAAAGCAAAAAAAAAAAAACACGTGTCTACCCTTTTGACTTGACGGAAGTATCACTCCGTAATAAAATGGATGAGATAGCAATTTTGTTGTGGGTTTAACACCCTTCTATCGTATCACCACCATAATCTTCCTTAAAATTTAAAAAAAAGAGAGAAGATGTCAAAACAAAATAAAAAAAAATCGGAATGAAATTTCCCACAAACACAATGGGTTGGCAATGTAAAAATCCCCTATTGAAAAAATGGGGTTGGTGGTTGGCTGGAATGGGGGAAAAGTCAAGCCCTTAATGATTTTTTAAAAAGTAATTTTTTCCTTAATAAGCGGAAATTAATATGACTGAGGTAAAAATTTGGTAAAAATATTTTTCTGTCTTTGGCCATTTCTTTTGAAATGATCGTTTATATGGATGTTTTATTGGGAATTCTTTTTTGTTAATAGCCTTAATTCGTTGGTTGGGTTTGTCGAAAATCACCATATGAAGCTGTAAGTTAAATTTTGTAATATGTAAAACGATGAAGAATTGCTAGGAATTGAAGCCATAGTAACAGAAAAACAGTAAAACCTGATGTTAAATTGAATTAATTTATGCAAAAAATTATTTTGGTTTTACGTTTTATTAATTAAAATTTTGTTAAGATTTTCCCATCCTAATAATTTTCTTTAAATCAAGTTGTCCTCACAAAATGTAATGAAATCAAAATGGCAGTAAAATTTCAAATGACAACAATTAAGTTCAAATTTCATCTAGAACAGAAAGTATATTTTCGTAACACTTTCTCAAAATAGTAAAAAATTGAAATTACAGCTGCCCTTAAAATGGGAATGTTTTTCATTTTCTTCATTTTTAGATCATTTTTTCTTTTCGAGAAAGAATTGCATTTCGTGAATGGTAATTAAAAAATCAAAAATGGTTTTGCAAACTGCTCTCGTTAACCTTTAATGAACCTCAACTTTTTTCATGATCCCCATAACTTTTGTCGTATTTCTCTGCTTTCTAAATAGAAAATTTTTTCAAAATTTTATCGTCCCTATCAGAAAATTTTTCAAATTCTCTACAATTTTCTAATACTAAATTTTTAATACAAATTTTTAATTTCTATAGAACAAAATTTCCCTCCTAATTTCTCTATTCTCTATAAAATTTTGTCACACACCTTCTTCTACTATAGAAATTCCTTCGCGCCACACACCTCTCCCTTTCACTTCTAATCCACAAATCTCTTCGGACAATCTATTTTAATTTCTATACAAATTTTTTTTAGTCCAAAATTTTAACTTCTACCTAGATTCAATTGCTCATCCAATCACATTTTTAGTTTTTAAATAGAAATTCTCCCTCTTGTCCAATTCTTAGTTCTATATAGACGAACATATTTGTCAAACATGTCTATTTATAGAACCACCATTTTTGGTCAACATCTTTTAGGTTCTAATCTAACTCGACACACATCTGTCAAACATTTTTTCATTTCCTAATAAGAAACATCTTTTCGCAACTTTCAATTCTATGGAAAACTTTTATACATCCATCATAATTTACAATTTTCTATAACTAAAAAATCTCTACTCACATTTTCATTTCCTCACTATACCAACCTACCACAAATTTCTCTACTTTCTATACGCAAACTTTACCCCATCATCTTTATTTTTAAATACCACCCCCAGTTCTTTTCCAAAACTTTCTTTATTTCTATAAGTAAACATTTTCCCCCACATCACCATTTCTCATTTCCTAGTAGAATTAACTTCAAACATTTGGGATTGTTTCTATAGAATTTTTGGTTTCAAAATTTTATTTCTAGATAGAAGAATTTTTCTTCCAATTTTTTTTTTCTCTATAAATTTTCAAATTTTTTTTTCTAATAGAAATATTTTGGCAAAATGTTTTATTTTTCCTATACAAAAATTTGTACAATAAATTTTTATTTTTTCTTATACCGAAAATTTTTGTCAAAATTTTTATTTCTATAGAATAATTTGTATATAATTTTAGTTTTTAATAGAAAATTCTCTAATAAAATTTTATTTCTATAGAAATTTGTCAAAATTTTATTTGTCTGATAGAAAATTTTGTTAAAATTTTATTTCTAACGAAATTTGGTATCAACATTTTTTCCATAATAATTGTTTGTCCAAAATTTTATATTTCCATAGGTTTAGGTTAGGTTAGGTTCTTAGGTTATGTGGCAGCCCGCACTGTATATCAAGGCCCTCATTAGACGTATTCAAGTCCATTGTGATACACAGATGGTGAACTTTCGTCTCTTATTTACTGAGTGGCTTGCACGTTATTCATGTTAAGCTCAATTGACAAGGGACCTCCGGTTTTTTTATAGGAGTCCCGAACGGCGTTCCACATTCCAAGTGAAACACTTAGAGAAGCTTTTGAAACCCTCAGTAAATGTACAGCATTAAATACTGAGGTGGGAAAAATCCCCCGCTGGAAATAACTTTTTGGTGTTTCGTCTCGTAGCAGGAAAAATCGACCCACGATCCTTGGTGTATGCAAAGGCGGGCCCAGCTTAAACCATTGCACCACAGGGTGGCTAGTTAGGTTTAAAGTGGCAGCCCCGAATTAGAAGATTTTTCAGGCTTCAACTTTAGACTATTCCAGTCTTGTGATAAATAGAAAATAGTATAATAGATTAACAGTCCATAGTAATTGTGGTCAAAATTTTTTTAAATAGAAAAATTTTTTGTATACAAATTTGTATTTCTGTAGAAAATTTTTGTTAAGCTTTTATTTTTATAGAAAATTCTTTCCTCAAAATGTTAATTTTTATAGAAAATTTTGGTAAAAAAATTTATTTATAGAAAATTTTTGTGAAATGTTGTTTGGTATGAAGAAATTTTGTTAAAATTTATAAATACTATATCAATAAATTTTAAATTTCTATAGACAAAATTTTATTAAAAATTTTATCAAACCAAATTTTATTGCTAATAGAATTTTTTACAAAATCTTTATTTCTATAGTAAATTTTATCAAAAATTTTATTTCCTAGAGATTTGTCTCAAAATTTTTTGATTTTCTTATATGAAATTTTCTACAAAATTTTTCATTTCTATAAATTTTGTCAAATTTTTTTCTATAGAAAATTTTTTGCAAAATTTTATTTCTATACAAAATTGTTTTATAAACAATTTTTAATTTCTATACCAATTTTTGTCAAAAATGTTAATTTCTATAGTTATAATTTTTAGTTCTAATAGAAAAATTCCTCTTATAATTTTATTTCTATAGTTAACATTTTGTCATTTTTTTTCTATAACGCATAATTTTGTCAACATTTTATTTCTATAGATATACAATTTTTCAAAATTTATCTTCTATAGAAAATTATCAAAAATATTTTATTTCTAATAGGGATTTTTTTTCCACAATTTTCATTTCATATAAAATATTTTCAAAATTGTTATGTCTGTTAGAAAATTTTTTCAAATTTTTATTCTCCTAAAATTTATAAATTTGTCAAAATTTTTTTTTTAAATCTTTATAAAAATTTTTGTCAAATCTTTAATTTCTGTAAGAATAATTTAGCAAAATTTTTATTTCTGTAGATAAAATTTTCTTCTAATAGAAAATTGGTCTTAAAATATTTTTCTATACAAAATTTTTGTCAAATTTGGGAATTTCTATACGAAATTTTTTTGGACAAATTTTTATTTCTATAAGGAAATTTTTCTCAAAATTTTAATTTCTATAGTAATTTTTTCAAAATTTTATTCTATAGATTCTTTTTCAAATTTTTTATATTCTTTATAAAATTTGGCAAGAATTTTTATTTCTTATAAACTTTTGTCAAAAATTTTTTTTTTTTTCTAATCAGAAAATTATTTGGAAAAATTTTATTCGATAATACAAAATTTTTGGACAACATTTTAATTTCTTAGATAAATGTAATCAATATTTTAGTTTCTATAGAAAATTCTCTATAAAATTTTATTTCTTATAGTAAAATTCTCTTAATAAATTTATTTCTAAAAATAGAAAATTTTTGTCAAACATTTTTAATTATTCTAATGAAAATTTTGTCAAAATGTTTATTTTCTATAGTAAAATTTTTGTTAAAATTTTAATTTCTAAAGAAAATTGTATCAAACATTTATTTTCATATAAATTTTTCTGTCAAAATTTTATTTCATAGAAAAGTTGTGTCCAAAAAATTTTAATAGAAATTTTGTAAAAATTGTAAATTTCTGTAGTTTAAACTTTTGTTAAAATTTAATTCTATAAGTAAATGTTTTTTAAAATTTATTTTAATTAGAACGTTTTGTAAAAAAATTTTTATTTTCCTATAGAAAAATGGTTTCAAAATTTATTTCTATAGCAAAATGTTGTCAAAACTTTTATTTATAAAATACAGAAAATTTGGTCAAACATTTTAATTTCTAATAGAAAATATTTTTTATATCGACAAAAATTTTATTTGTATAGCAAAATTTTAAAAAAAAAATTATTTTTATGTCAAAATTTTTTACTTTAATAAGAAAATTTTTATCAAAATTTTACTTCTATAGAATTTTTTTTCAAAATTTTATTCCCTATAGAAATATTTTGTCAAAATGTTAATGATCTTATATTACAATTTTGTCATAATTTTCATTTATAGACCAATTTTTTTGTCAAATTTCATTTCTTAGAAATTAATCAAATTTTAAATTTCCTATAGAAAATGTTTGTCAACTTTAATTTCTATAGTATAAATTTTGAGTCAAAATTTTATTTTCTTAGAAAATGTTTTAAAAATTTCCATTTTATTGAAAATTTTCATCAAAAATTTTTAAATTCTAAAACAGTTTTTTTTCTAAATATTAAATTTACTAATATGAAAATTGTTTTCCATAAATTTTAAAATTTTTTATAGAAATTTTTTGTCAAAAATTTTTATTTCTATAGAAAATTTTTCCTCAAATTCTATTTTTAAATGGAATATTGTAAATCACTTAATTGAAGATTTTGTTAAAATTTTATTTCTAATAGAACATATATTGTCAAAACATTTTATTTCTATGATAAATTTTGTCAAAATTTATTTCTTATAGAAATTTTTTGTCAAATTTTTTATTTCTATACGAAAATTAAAAATTTTCCGTCAACATTTAATTTTCTTATAAATTTTTTCACTATTTTGAAATTTCTATACAAAATGGTTTTTGTCAAACTGTTAATTTCTATATGTAAATTTTGTTAAAAATTTTAATTTCTAATAGTAAAATTTTGTTCAACATTTAATTTCTATAGAAAAATTTTGTAAAAGATTTTAAATTTCTTATAGAAAATGGTTTTTCAAAATTTTTATTTCCTAATAGGAAAGATGGTTGTCAAAACCTTTATTTATATATAAAACTTTGGTCAAAATTTTATTTCTATTAGAAAATTTTTAACAATAATTTTAATTCTACAGATATTTTTTTTAAATTTTTATTCTATAGCAAAATTTTAAAAAATTAATTATTCTTGTATAGAAAGTTTTTGTCAAATTTTACTTTCCTATAAATCTTTTTTTTTAACTTTTAATTTTTATAGAAAGTTTTTGTAAAATTTTTTATTTAGAAAATTTTGTAAACAAATTTTATTTAGAAATTTGGTTAAAAATTTCAATTTCTATACAAAATTCTTTATCAAAAATTTATTTCCATAGAAGATTTGGTTCAAAAATTTATGTTCTATAGAATTTATTTTTCAATAATTTTACTTTCTATAGAAAATGTTGTCAACAATTTTAATTTACTATCAGAAATTTTTTCAACATTTAATTTCTATAGAAAATGGGTTTTCAAAAATTTCATTCTATAGAAAATCTTTTACTCAAAAACTCTTTAACTTCTACAGACTTATTTTTTTCAAAATTTTATTTCTATAGAAAATTTTTGTCAAAATTTTATTTCCTATAGATAAATTTGTTCAAAAATTTTTATTTCTATAAGAAAATTTGTTTAATGTATTTGTTAAATCTTGTTTACAATTATTACACAGACAATTTTGTTAAAACTTCCATTTTATGATAAAAAATTTTGTCAACATTTTATTTCTTATGAAAATTTTGTCAAAATTTAATGTCTAATACGAAATTTTCTTTCAAAACTTTATTTCTATAGCAAATATTGTCAAACTTATTTCTATAGAAATTATCAAAACTTGTTATTTCCTTTAGAAATTATATTTTACATGTAAAAAATGTAAAATTTTACATTAAAATAAAAAAAAATAAAAAAATTTGTTAAAACCTTTCATATTCTATATAAATTTTTCATGTAATTTCTGGTTTCTCTTCAGCCCCACTCTTTTTATCCACCTCCTTTCTACCACATTTGGACACACATATGCATCTGCAGGAATTCTAAAAACTGGTCACCCAGCGCCACGGATGCATTTGCAACTGCTAATTTACAATTTGTTGATAATGGCTTTGCAAATTGTTAATGATCGTTCTATTTACAAACCTCAATAGCTTAACAAAGCATCACAATCATCTCAATTGCTTAAGTTCGATTGCTTTTAACACAAAAGCAAATAAAAAAAAACACACGTGTCTACCTTCTTCTCTCGACGGAAGTATCTACTCCGTGAATACAATGCGGCATGAATGGTCGATAGCAATCTTTGTTGTGCGCTTTAAGCGGCCCCATTCTATCGTATCCACCACCATAATCTTCCCTTTAAGAAGTTTGCCACAGCAGTTGCGTAGCATTTCTCATAAATAAATTAAACAAAGGGTC
>PGFW01054629.1:0-10006 GCA_003123925.1 Haematobia irritans | reverse complement strand
GAGAGAGATAATGGAACGACGAAACCCTAACCCAAAGCCGACTACAAAGCAGCTTCCGGGACATGGGAGTTTTAAAAGCAAAAGGAAAGGGGCAAAGTTTAGCAGATATTTTTTCAAGCACAATAAAAACTTTCAAGTTTCGCAAAGAAATATCTGGTTTGGCCAAGCCCATTCTGTATCCTGTGCTTGAAAAAGGCAGCAATTTTCAGATAGCTTCCGGGACTGTCCACCAAGAATAATTTACGGTGAAAGATGTGTTTTGATAAAAACGTCTGGCTGCCTTTCGCTGAAGAACAGCTGTTGTTCCGTACTGTTTTGGCATCTTGTCATTAACGGCAAGAATAATGGCCAATGGAGTGGTAAACGCCGCCAAACAACGTTCAGGTGGTTCGCTAAGGAAACAGAGACCTCCCAACACCCAGAGCTTCCGCCCCAAATTGAAGAAAATACTGGGCTATGTCAAGCTGAACCTAAAGATAAACCAAAAAAACTGCTAACTGACATAGCAGCATTCAAGGCAAACTGCTTTCTGCGGCGAAGAAGGGGACAAGTGTGGCTGTACAAGAATTAGATGGCAGGTGTCAGCGTGAGGCCGCGGCAAAATTCGATTTGGAAAAGTCGAAAACCTAAACTGAATATTTTTCCTGAATTATATACTATATGAACTTGAAAAAGTAAATTTAGATTTGAATTTTTTATATTGAAACGATTTCACACGCATTTAACCAAGCGGTTTTCGCTTGATCCAATTTTTGAACAATAGTCACCATTTAATTTCGAATCTATGTGCCATCCGAAGTTGATGGATAAAGATCTTTAAACAATTTATTTCCCATCAAATTTCTTACATTATTATCTGCCGAATCACACGGTTTTAGGGAAAATAAACGATACGACCAAAATAACCTCTCCCTTTGGAATTTACTTGTTTAGGTTAATATAGCTTTTAGAGATCACTTTCAAAGACGATACGTAAATATTACATTGATTTCAAGTAAAGCTTTCGACAAATCGGTTAATCATCCATCTTCTTTTACAAAGTTGGACTTGATTGTTCAGTGAACGCTTTACTTGAAAAATGGTTCATCATACTTAATTGTCGGACACAATGTGTAAAATTCGTAAGTGCAACATCTAAAGCTATCACTGTTACCTCGGGTGTTCACCCAGGCAAGCCACTCGGTACCTGTTTTATTTTGTCTATTCCAACAACGATCTCCTTCAATTTATGAAATTTCCAATATTCTGATGTTCCGCGGATGGAACGTAAAGATATTTAGGTTAGGTTAGGGTTAGTTTGAAAGAAGAGTCGGATTACTCGTCTCATGTCATATGAACATACACTTAAGCCAGAAACTCGGCTTGTTGTGCTCTAGTTGTATATTATACACCCATGCCTATTTTAAGAATTCTGTGCTTTCGATCGAATTTCTTAAATTTGTTTCCAATTTTAACTCCTTCAATCGGTTTAAATTTGGAATGTTTTCGACTCCCAAAATTTGGATCTGTATCTTGTAAAATGCGGGCATGACACAGATAATGTTTCAACGTGTCTCTTCGTCCTCTTCCACATGCCCCTGATAAACTATCGTTATTACAACCTATAAACGGTTTCAAAGTGTGCCTTGAGGTTCCAAGTGTCGCCGTGATGATTCCAATAACCCTACTGATCGTACTCCTACTCTCTCTTCAGTAATTCTCTTGGTTTTATCTTCATCGGATCTACCAATATGATCTTCGTGATCCTTACGACATATTTCTCTGTTTCCCATGCTCTACAATTGCTCGCTATTGCCACACTTTTACTTCGGACTCGGTAACCCCAAAGGGCTTTGGTATATCTCAATTTACTTCCTCAGCTTCCCCTGGATTTTAATCGCTAAGGTCATTCACATCTCGTTCCTATCCACTCCCACAGTTGAGCAGGTTACCACGTCAGATAAATTCGAATGGATGCTATACTCGAGTATGGAATTTTATTATATTTTTGCATCTCCGAAAACGGTTTCGTGATTTAAACCGTATTGGATTCTAACTCGATGATGCCCATCTGGCTATCGGTGAGAACATTTACACTTAGTGCCTTGTGTTTTGTGCTAAACCATTTTATACACTCCGTATCGCTCTGATTTCTGCTTGCAGAATAAGTTGTATGATCATGGCAAGCGAAAGGAGATTTAGGTCCAAAGAGTTTTTCAAAAAGTATAACCCCAGTCCCGTTATCTATTCCACCATCTTCCTAACCTAACTAACCTACCATTAAGGTTTCAATAAGGTTCCGTTATGAACCATGGATTGTCTCTCCGGAATAGTATTTCAACACTCCGGTTCTCTTAGCGTTTCTTCAGGTATGCGAATCATGGGAGCACTCCTAAAATTCAGACGTCCCTCCTATTCCGTCCACCTCAATTGATCCTCTGAATTGGTTTGATCTGTTCCCCATTTGGTACCGATTCCTCCCATCACTTGATCTCATTGGCAGTAATGGCTCTTCTACTTTTTAATCTTATCTCTATTAGGAGGACGTTTAGAATATGTTTCTACGCTCTAGTTGAAGTTGTTCTCATTGCCCGGTCCGCTTACACTCAACGATAACATTCCGTTGAACCCGTTGCAGGGTTTCTACTGTGGTCATTTCTTCTCCATTGATGTCCCCATCTACCGATGCGTAAGTCACCAATAGGTCTTATTACCTGGTGTAATATCCAGAGCGGACATTTGGGGAGATTTAGTCCCCATTTTGAGGTCCAACGGCTCTTCGACATAGTGCCCAGCACGCTGTGTGCTTTTCTCTGCCCTCTCAATTAAGTTGCGACTTCCATTCAACTCTTCTGTCAAGGATTACTCTAAATAATTTCACCCTGTCCAGATATCTGATATAGGTATTGCTTAATAAAAGCAAGGTTCAACTATTGCCGACTTCGCCTTTCCTGGTGAAGAAGGCATATATCATCTTCTCTGGTTTGACGTTCAGACCCTTGGTCTAGCCCAATCCAATATGCTATCCTTAGAACACGGTTCCTCAGCTCTCGCTACATACTGTTTGACCTCCCATTCAGAGAAGAATTATAACATCTGTCTGCATAACAGACTGGTTCAAATCCTTCCTTAGTTAGAAATCCTCAGCAGACCGGTTAATGGTGGTTACCCACAATTAGATGGTGAATAAAAATCCCACCCTGTGGTGTTCCCCGTGTAAACTTTGTCCCTTATTTTGGCTATCGTAACAATCCATCACTTAATTCCAGTCGATCCTTACATATGGTTTAGATCCAGTCCCCGTAAGTGCCCGTCTAACCTTATACGGTCTAGGAATCGATAAGTGCGTCTGTCCTTATCATTTTGAAGCGCACCTTCAAATGTTCCATACATTACCTGCTTAATGTGTACCATCTTGTCGTCAAAACGGAATGTTTCAATGAATATGTCACCACCGTCATGCAGGCGTCTTCTACTGATCTTCCCTTACGTAAATGCATGTTGTTTGAACCTTAGTAATGTTTTGAATCTTTAACTCCTTTATTCATGGTGTCCTACGATAACTTTTCCATGGTTTTTCAGTAAAATGATGTAAGACTGATCGGTCTGTAAAGATTTTGTACGCATAACTCGCTTTGCTCTGGTTTTGGTATAAATACCAACTTTTGTCCTCTTGCCAGCCTTGGTATATATGCGCAACGTTTAAGCATGTCTGTATAGAATGACAGCTTAAATGAGGTGCTAAGGAGAATTGTGCCTCTCCTTTGAATAGTGCAGGGAAAATCCGTCTGACCCGTGTGTCCTTAAAAGGGAGCATGAAACCCTTTTCACGGCTTCCCTAAACCATAATGTCCGTTAATATTGAAACTCTGCACATACTCATCCTCCCTTCGTAACGGGAGGAAGATATTTTTTGTCGTTCCTAATAAGATCCTGGCGAACGAAGGTAATATCTTCAAATTCGACCTTTGATAACTTATACGCATTGGTGTGAGATAAATCTAATGGATATTAAATATCTCGAAATGCAGTTAATGCGCTTTTCGAAAAAGAAGCTGTATTCGATCGATTTATCTAATTGGGACCAAACTGAGCTGGAAAAGGAATTGATTCTTTGAAGGATCTGGGATTGCTAATGGACGCTATGCGTCTAAACTTTCGGCCATCACATCTATATGGCCGTGCAGTAAAGCACTTGTTACTCTGGATTTATGAGGTGGTAAGATAAAGAATTTAGAGACTATTTGATAAGCCAAGATACTTACACCTCATGATAAAGGAAGCAACCTTGAGTATTGGTTTTCCATAATTGGATCTTCATATTATACAATCCACTCAAAATAAGGATTGAATCCGTCCAGAATCAAATTTCTGCTATTCTGCCTTCGACACAGAGGTTGGGAATCGCCAGTCTTTTATCCATCGTATTCAATTCCGCATAAAAATCTAATAAAATTACCATCAACTGCAAAGTCGTAGAACAAATGTTAAATATTTGCTTTCATAATGAATATAATCCAAGATGAAATTGATTCTGAGTGTTTCTTCTCAATAATACCTGAATTTAATATACCTGTAGAATCTAAGTAGATAATTTTGAACCACTAAAAATTCCGTATTATAGATGCAGATTAAGCAAATAACGATCCGTTCGATAGGTTACGCCTTCAGTTTCAATAAATATAATGCTATTATTCATAATCTGTCTGAGCAATCGAAGTTGTTCGTGAAAGAAGAAATAAATTATTTTAACAATTAAAACCAGTAGATTTATCTTTATTTGTACATAGTGTCTGTAAGGATTTTTAATCTATAGACTTAATAAAAAATAAAAAATCTCTAACTGTCAAAATTTAAATCGAAAATTGTGGGCGGAGCACAACGTTAATAAAAAAAAATGTGGAAATATTTAAATCTCAAAGAACATTTTATGGCATCTTTCGCAAAAGTGTATTTTAAAGATTTTCGGCGAATTAGATTAATGAAACTAGAGTTATAGAAAAAATTTGATGCAATTTGTTAGCAGTTTTCGACTTGCAGTGGCGGATGTACAATTGGAAACGTTGATGTTTCTAACAAATGTTAATATGACTCTGATAAAATTATCTGTCGGTGGCCAAAAACAATTTCTGGCCCTTATAATAAATAAATTTTACTTTTTAGTAGAAAACCTTTTCTTTGCTAAGGCATCTCACTGAAAGATCATGCCCCAGAGGAAGCAAGGTGGAGAAATCGACCAGCCATGGTGGTGCATAAGCGGCGTAGTAATATGAGAAACTCCTGCTGGAACTCTTTAACAAAAGCAAAGTCCATCCAAGAGTCTGAGGAATTGTTGAGCTTACAAAGAGAATCTGAGAGGATACAAGCGAAATACTGAGAAAGGCTCGCAGCAATAACTCTTGGAAATGATACTGGTCAGCAGTATTTGAGAAATACGTCCGAGGAATTCCAGGATTACGGGAAGTACGTAGCATCCACTAACTCCGCTCCAGGTTTCATTAAAACATCGGAGGGTAATTGACAACGTCCAGTGAGGAGACGCTTTGGAGCTAAAACATAATGGACACACATTTTCCTGGGGAATCAGACGGTTATACCATAGGTTAGGTTAGGTTATGTGGCGCCCGATGTATCAGACTCATACGAACTATACGACTATTATTTACGACTATCATCCATTTGTGATACCAACATTGGTGAACTTCTCTCTTATCACTGAGTCTGGCCCGATTCCATGTTAGGCTAATGACAAGGGACCTCCTTTATAGCCGAGTCCGAAAACGCGCGTTCCACATTGCAGTGATAAACCACTTAGAGAACTTTGAAACCCCTCAGAAAATGTCACTATGCATAACTTGAGGTTGGGATAATCAACCGCTGAAAAATCAAAACTTTTGGTGTTCGGTCGAAAGCAGGAATGCGAACCCTACGTACCTTATGCATGCATAGGCGGGCATGCCAAACCATTTGCCACGGTTGAACCTTTCTGGCGGTATCCACAAGTGGGTCAGAGGTCATTTTCCTTATCGAGGCCAAACAGTCAGTTAACAAACGGGTGTGCGTTTCGCGAGCTATCGCTGTGATCGGAAAAATGTCGCGCCGACAGGTTCGGGTCGCTCAAAAATAATGCCAGATGTGGCCTAACGTAGTGGATTACACTCTGTCGCGAAACCACTTTTCGATCAAAAAGTTTGAAACTCTAATTTCCCAACCAGTGAAGGCCGTGGTGTATCGCAGACACCCGCGAATAAAAGATATAATAGATTTCTTACACTGATGGCTCCAAAGTGGATGACAAGTGGGTTTCGTGAAGTATATTTTAAAGATCCCGGAACTTCGAATAGCGAAAAAGATACCTAAATCACTGTAGTGTTTTCAGGCTGAAATACTACAATAAAACGGCGACGAAAAATGACTGAAGAAAGTTAATGTTCCAAAATTTGTTGGCATTAATAGTATTACTTTCAAGACAGTCAACCTGCAATAAAATCCATTGGACTTGCTGTGTTCCCTCAACGTTGAAACGTCCAATCGACTGCGCAACTCTCAAACGAATGCTGAGCAGTACGAAATATTCACCTAATATGGTGCTCTGACCAATTAAAGGAATATAACGGGGAACTTGCGATGGGATGATTAGCAAGGCTAGAACTAAACTTACAATATGTCCATGGGAACTAGAATCTGTTGGTATGGCCTCTGGCTTACCTGCAAGCTCCTTAGCTATCGTGAAAAGCCTTTTATGATGACACAAATGTTCGATGTAAGAATTGCAAGGTTGTAACGACACCCAAGCATAGATATCGGCCCCCATTTAAACTTAAACAGTCAAACACTAGATATGCTAGTGTTGCCTCAAGACGTCAAGATATAACACTGATAATCTGTATAACGGGTCACTTTCTACTAAGCGATATCGCAAAAACTATTGGCCCGAAGTATACTGACTATTGTATGCGGATGCGAAGGAAAATGAATCAATTAAACACCTCTTGTGTGAGTGTCCTGCATTTTGTGTAAGGCGTAAGCGAATTTTAGGAGCATATAGCTTCAGATTACTGTCGGTTTACGATATTTACAACTTTGCGACAGTCGCAAACCTACAAAAGTTTGATACAGGACCCATCTCATTTTAAGTCTAAGAATTATTTTTCTGGTTGTATCTTAAAAGAGAACATGCCATTCAAAGGTTAACAAGTTAAAAAAAACGTACAAAATTTTCATAAATTGTTGGCCAATAGTGTTACTTATTTCTGTGTAAATCCTGCTTTGACATATAAAAATAAAATCTGCTTGACATAAAAATTAAAAAATTGTGCAACTGTTTTTGGAGTGTACTCTGAAGGAATAATCAAAAATCATATTGTCTTACTTTTTCATTATGAATAATTCAGCAAGAAAAGCGATAAAATGCTCTAGGGAAAATAGAAAAACTTGCTCAATTCTCTTCCATGATGACTTTGAAGAAAAAATTTTTTTTTAAAATCCTTTTCCAAGATTTATAGAGAAAAACATCTTTTTGAATAAAACTGGCCATATAGTTTCACTAAGCAGATCTTTCAATTCTATGGGCTAATCGTATTGTCAGCCAAAAAATCATTTTTGCCATCGGATTGAAAAAAACTTTATTTATTGTGAAACTATTGCGTATTTCCACTTCCAGGAACCTCCATGCACTAAAAATTCTCTTCGTACAATTAAGCTTTGGGTCCTTTTTGGAACTTTTCCCCCATGGCATATTTGGTTTGTCTTAATTTGTCTTGTAAGTCTTCGTTTTTATTGCCGCTTAGTTTGAATCTCCTTTTACTGAACAATTGACAGAATTCATTGTCAAGGTTTTTCTTCAGTTTTCCGATTGTTGTTGTTGTTGTCAGTGTCCCACCCGGCTTTTGTCAAACTTAATTCTCCTTGGTTGCTTTTTTTTCTTATCTCCGTGTCGTGGGTGTTGCCGGCGTGTTTTAAGTTTTTATTTTTTTTTTTTTGTCTTTTCTGGAATATTTGCTTGTTTACCACCCACCTTGTTGGCCCCCTGTCTGAGTAGATGTTGATGTTGGGTGTTGTTACACTAATCCAACTTAGCTTGCACAAGTGCAAAATTTTTACCATTATGGCGAATCATGATAAGAGTTATACTGTCCAGATAAAAAACATATTATGAAAACTTTGTTTCTTTTCGGAATTTAAAAATAAAAGTTTTTCTTTAGCAAGAAATAACTTTTCACTTGGGAGTGATGGTTATTTAAGTTTTTAAATCAGATAAGTAGAAAAAAAGAAATTGGTCAATCATACTAAACGAGTTGGTAGAAATTGGTTATAAAATTATGTTGGTGACTTACAAAGGAAGGAGAATTGGAATGTACACAAGAAAGTAAGTAGGAAGAATCTATATAGTACAGGAGTTAAGTAAGCAATAAGTGGCTACCGTAAAGAGGTAAGTGTATTGTGGGTGAGTAAACAGAGTAAAGCAGAATATCAATTCAAATAAGCGAGATATCGAAAAATAGGAGCAAGGCTATACCTTCTGTCTTGTGTAACTCCACAACCCACAAGCTGTTGGGAATTAAGGAGTTTCGAATTTTTGTCGAAATCCGTTTTGCCAAGAGTAATACACCACTTTGGCATATATGGCATTGCATTGAGGACCGAACTGTTGACCTTGATTTTTGTACCAGTAACAGGTTGCTAGTTGTACTTGTAATCCATTCCATTTTAATTACCATTCTTTGTGAATCGTATTTTCTTTTGACCTGTGGCGCCTGAGATCTCCTATATCCGCATTGACCAAGTAAACCGATATTTTTGTTGTTTGTACACAAAGCGCTCAATTTGTAATGTCTTGTGATCGGAGAAAACCAAATTCGGTAACTTATCACTTTCGTGCAAGAGAAGCCACATCTTAACTCTTTCCAGCCTAACTTTTTGGGCTTTTTCCCAAGCCCAATTTTTCAAGATGTGTTTTCTACAGCTGCCACAGCCAACCCTGCGGAGAGATACCGTGGTGCAATGATTAGGATGACCACCTGCCCACAGCTATTCAAAGGAGCAAGGGTTCAATCTACGTTTCGACTGAACACCAAAAGGTTGCCACCCATGATAAAAATAATGTACCAAACTTTCAAGAAAATTTTTATCAAAAATCTGCCAAGTTTAAAAAAAATCAAATTTTTGTGTTTGTTATAAAACAACGTTGTTTCTTCGAAAGAAATGTTTTTATCTTATTTCAGTATTTGCAATGTTATATATTATAATATCTCCTATTAGCTACAAATGTTTTTGGTGTATGGACATTGATAGTGTGCCCTTACAACAAAATTAAATTTTGCCAAATTGTATTTCTATAGAAAAGTTCTATATAAACTTTTATGCCAAAATCATTTCAAAATTTTATTTCTATTGTATTCTATTATTTTGTTAAAATTTTATTTCTATAGAAGAAAATTTTGTCACATTTGATTTTTAAAACAATTTTGTCAAAATTTATTTTCTTGTAAAAACAATTTTGTCAACATTTATTTCATAATAAAATGGTTGTCAATTTTTGGGTTCATGGAAAAATTTGGATACTTTTATTTCTTATAGGAAGTTTACAAAAATTTTATTTCTATAAGAACTTTTGTCAAATGTTTATGCCTATGGGACAATTTTGTCAAAATTTGTATTTCTAATAGAAATATTCAAATTTTTTCTATAGGAAACAATTTCGATAACGTTTTATTCTAATCAGAACAATTTTGTCAAAAATTTAATGGTCTATAAGACAATTTTGTCAAAATTTATATTCAAAAGAAAATGTTGCAAATTTTATTCTATGAATTTGTCAAAATTTTATTTCTATAGAAATTTTTTCTGGGTCTAAATTTTATTCTATAAGAAATGTTTGTCAATTTCTATTCTTAAAGAATTTTAACGAAAATTTTATATTTCGTTGTTTTTTTTTATTTGGGTTTGTACTTCATATTTGTTGTTTTTGTCTCGCTTGAACCGAGCCGAGGTGAATTGATTTCTGGAGTCTCAGATCTAACGCATG